>CAJNOQ010000885.1:0-39606 GCA_905250885.1 Didymodactylos carnosus
TTTCTTTAATTTAAATGTTCTTTAATTGATTTGGTGATCAAAAGTGTAGTTTTTTGGTGATCATTTCGATAGAAATAAATTTGGTGATCAAAAGTGTAATTTTTGGTGATCAAAACACACTTTCCTCAATAATTATGAAACAAATGATTGAAATTGTTTTTAAAATGTATTTTTGATTTAAAAGTATAAATGAAATAAAGTACATGAGTTTTCATTTCTCAAAGATTCGTTTCCCTTTTCCATTCTGTTCCTATGAATTTTTAAACAAAAATTGCATTCCATACTCGCGAATACATTTCCATTCACGTGGGATTAGAAATATTTGTTCCCGCACATCTCTAATGCTAATAGATTTGATTATCTGTAATAAACTTTAAAAGATTAAAATCTGTTAGTAAAGTATACTTTAAGATGAATGTTAAAATTGGTTTAAATACGGTCAATATCGTATTATTTTATAAGAGAAACTAACACATTTGAGCTTGTTATAAGACGCGATGATTTAAAGGATTCGACATTACAAGATACGTAAAATTATTCTGTAGATAAATTTTTTATGATCAGCATAAAACAAATTCGCAAATTACCTATTCTTCTTTCTCTCTTATCGATTAATTATGATCGTTTGAAGAATCTTTTCCATCAATAACATTTTCCAAGAAAACAGTGCTACATTAAGATCGTAGACCATTATCATTACAAAGAACAAATACAATCGTTAGTTGACTTTAGGACAAATATTCGATTTTTCTAATATAACCTAACTTATACGCATATTGTCACATCTGATAGACAGACATATGACACTTGAATAAAAACAATTGTTGAAAATACGACGAAGGTGAGAAAAGAAGTGAAGATACTATTCTACTTCATTTTTTTTTTCTTTCACTCAATAATTGTGCGAACTAAGTAGCATCTTCACTATTTTTTGTTATTATACAGTGATGACGAATGATAATCCATTTAGTAATGAACAATCAAATAATATATGTAAATGCATGCTCAAAAATTAAATATTGTAAAGAAACGAGAAATAAATTAATCAATAGAAAATGGTCAAGACACACACACACACAATAGTCGATTTTTAGATAAAACTCACGTCGTTGTCCTATTCTTTAGAGACAGTGGCAATAAACTTTCTTGAAGAAAAAATGTTGTGCCTTTTTGTTAATTATGAGTGTGGAAAAAGAGAGGGAGAGAAAAAAAGAGATAATAATAGAATTTACATTTATTATTATTATTATTTAACAAAAACATGATTACATTTATCAAAAGTCAAACTTTAAGGTAAAAAGAGAGCTAGATAGATATGAACTAACATACATATAAAGTATATGAATCTTCTGCAGTACTTTTTGTTATAGATAAACTTTTAAAAATTTGTCTCTCTTTTTTTTTTTTGTTACCAGATGTTGATTGTCATTATAGAAGATAGTATTGTCATTTTAAATTTCATTAATCAAAAGACTTAAAACGAATTTGTTTCTATCTTTCTCTCTTTCATGTTTAAAACATGCAAAAGACAAGAAACACAAGAAATCGTTCGAATGATAAGTATCATACATTCTATCAGTCATGACTGTTTTAAACATTAACCGATTGGATTGAAACTAGTGACGTCTTCTCCTTTTAAAAATATTGTTCATGCTCTTATGGTGTAAAGATGAAAGTAAATCACCTATGGTGTTGAGTGATACATGATTATGAAAGACGATGGTTGTGCAATGTACGAGAAAATAATCATTTTGGGAGATCGAAAATCAGACATATTACATACTGCTTACCGATGAAGTAGATAGTTGGATGATAGAGATAATTTTGAAATATTCACTGGTATAGTACTTTTTCTATGTTCTTTGCCATAGAACATCGTCTATTATGCTTTTGATCACACCATGTTATTATATAACTGTTTTCATTTTTAATAACGAACATGTTGTTGTTGTTATTTTTAAATTTTCATCAGAAAATTAACTTGATATAGACATGCATACATGAAACATATTCATTGTATAGAATAATCGGATACACACTTGAAATGTTCTCTAGTGTCTATGGTTAATAAAAAACAATTATAATCAACTGACACTCACTAAACAAAGAAGTTATCGTTAGAGATCTAAAAGTATGCGGGAAACGATTTCTTCGGAAAATATTATAAATAACAGATCTGAGGCCTTACAGTGAAAAGTATCTTTAGACAGTAGCCAGATCGACATGATAAGCTGTGCTTAATCTAGGTTAAGATTTTTCATCGAACATTTTAGGCTAGTACAACAGTCTAGTTGAGGAGAGGATATTCTTCTTAAAGTGTGTTCACAACGATGCATTACAGAGAAATATCTCTATCACATATCGCCGCTCTTCCATCAAAATACAATGATATTCAGTTATTTTCTAGCATCTGAAAAAACTACATTTCATCCAACTTGAAAATGATTTAAACCAGAATACTGCCTGAATATTAGATGTGCGTTTGTCCACTTCTTAGAGAAACTTCAATTTGATTTCCGAATTGAGTAAAGCAATATAAGAGAAGCTTTTTGATTACGTAAGAGCTGCTCGTCACTTTAGTCTAATGCAATTTTGTTCGCTTTCTAGCGTCAATAACTAGCCTTGAAATGCATTATTTTTCTCGAAATATAATCGAAAAACTTTTTATATAACTAGTGAACAGTTTTGACAAAATTTAGTTTATATCCAAAAAAAATCCTGATCAGTTACGCTTCTCTCAACATGCATGATATTTTTTATGTATCTGAACTGATATTCTGCTCCTTTGTCAAGTTTTTTTTCATGCTACAAAAAAGAACTACTAATTACATAGTTTTATAGAAGAGAATGTGCTAAATTCAGTGACAAGAGCTGTTTATCTTAGTTCATGAGTTACAGTCGAGTTTGCACACCATTTCGACAATTCGATAAGGAGCATCGTGTTTTCTCTGAATGAAAAGAGCATCAAGATACTGATAAATTATTTATTTATCCATGCAAGTCTGAATTTCTAACCGCATTACAGGACTTTGGATTTATGAGATAGTAGATTTTCAATCTTTGTTGACAGAAGGCTGTACATGAATATAGAAGAACGTTATGAACTATTGTTACGAAACCATTTGCCTGAGGATAGTAAAAGATGTTATGGTGCTAAATATCTTCATTTGATAAGCAACCAGAAGTTTATCTCGTCTAACAAATAGAACTTGATAAAACGAGATGATAATTGACTTTTCAAATTAGCAAATCAATGAGTAAATGTGTGTGTGTGTGTTTAACGATAATATCGAAAAATAGTGAGTACTGTGTTTTCACTTCTCCTTATATTTTAAGAATAAGTTATTTGAGACTTTATTGATTTAATCAATTGTAATCTGACTCAAATAACAGTGATGCTTGATAATAGAATCAGTGTCTTCTTTTTTTCATGGCAGGTTTACAGATACTTAAAGGCATATTGCGTGTGATTGTTTTGAATAATTTCAATTATAGTAAACAGATTTTACGTTCAGACGTAACACACACCACAACTGATATGTCAAAATGATGAGAACTCCACTCGATAATTATGCAAAATCAACTAGTGCAAAGATGTTGATCTGACTTTCATCATATTTTAATAAAAATGCTCTGATAGTTGAATTTCAATCCACTCAAGAAAATAGTAGACTTGCATACTTCCAATTCTTCGAAGAAACAGTTTGGTTATAGACAAATCCTATTAGACAGCTAAAAATTAATCGTATTTTTAGGTAACACACGTTTTACTGAGAAAAAAAAATGCAAAGATAGTGATCAGGCGAATATAATCTTTGACAAGTTTGACCGTGTGAATAGTTTGTGTCTGATCTTCGTAACCAGATTTTATTCATATTTGATGATTGTTATGTTTTGATAACAAGAAAATCTAATGAAACATAAAGTTTCACAAATTGTTACATTTGTACGTCAGTATTCTCAATGTGACATAGAGTGCGATGTGCTACTATTATACATATCGGTATTTTTAATCCATAATTCGGTTATACTATACATTCTTTGATGGTAGATGCAAGTTTTGTGAGCAAAAAAAAAGAGACGTAAAAAATTTGAATTTTGAAATGACATGACTTATATTACTAAAGGTGAATAAAATATGCAGGAAACTCGTATACATTTTTGTTAGTGTATTATAGCCATCTTTCTGTTAATCGCTTTTGTTATACTGGTGATCAATACTTGGTGCACATGTTCTATATAAATTATTCTTAATGATAGTAAAACATTGATAAGTATCAATCGAATGAATAATTTATTTTGATTGTTAACGTACATTAATCGGTGTGCAGTTAGCTCTAAGGAGTCGTAAAAATGATCATGTCTATATCGACCATATTCAATAATACTAATGGCGTCATAACGAATAAAGATTAACTACTATACCGTACTGATAATCAATAGTGAACAGTGCATGTATACGCCTCTGAGAATAGAGAATAAGTTCGAATCCTACGTTTTTCTATCAATATTATAAGAAGAGAAAAATGACCGCTGCATTATGAAGTTTCTACTTGTATGAGAGGTCCGCACTGTAACTCTTCTAACGTATTCGTAAGGTTTTTATCGTCTGCGATAATTGCGTTTTCGATAGAATCGGGATACAGACGTCACATAGTTTTCTTTATCATATTCAGTCTAACATTCTCGTGCATGTATAGACAAAAAAAAGAGAATAATTTCTTAGAACAACTGCGAAATGCTATTATTACTAACGTAATATATTTTGCATTCTTTTAACTCGGTTGACGACAATGGCACTCTTCAAATTGATGCGTCAATTTAGGAATATAAATCACACTTTGTTCTAAATATAAATGTCGAATAAAACAACATTTATCAGTCGTGTTTAGGGTATAGAATAATAATGAAGACGCAATGTCTCAAATAAATAACAGATAGTACTCATTTTACTATTGAAATATTTTTTATGGTAGATAGTACACTGAGTATTCGAAATTTTAAGGTGTTACTTAATTGTTTTAAATATTCGGAGGGATACGGACATAGTTAAAAGTCACTCCTTTGTAAAAATGTCACTCTCTCTTTCTGAGTGTTAATTTGGCAAAAAATATTGAACAAGAAAACATTTTCATATTTTTTCATGCATAAATTATATTTTATAATTTCTTTTTTCTATATCCTTTTGTTGATTTCTCAAGATACACTGATCGTTGTTCCACTCAATCAGTTTGTAATTGTCATCAATATTTCTTCGTCTATTTTTCTCTTATTATGTCATATATTCTCTCTTTCAATACATTGAAAACACAAAAAAATCGTCGTCTTCTTTTTTTTTTTTTCTTATACTATATCGATTACGTCGATTTTACCATTACGTCTTTGTCTAAAAAAAGAATCTATACCCCTGTTTCTCTCCTCTCTAAAATACAACTCGTTCTAGTTGATCTAATGATATAGTTCTTTTTTTTTTCATTTCTTTTCACCAAGCACATATATGTCCGACTACTTAAGAGAAGTATGATTATAGGATTGGTTATTTCTCTTCTCTTTTTTTTATTGGCTTAAAACAATCGTATTTTGGTACACATAAGACGAAAGAAAGAAGAAAAAAATCATTAGGAAAATCATTCCTGGAAAATATGACCGATTTAAATGACAATAGAGGTTTTTTTTTACAGACACACAAAAAAAAAAAAATAGATAATATTGACCTTTTCCTCAATGTGAAAGATCTTTGATGAGGAAAGAACGGATAGAAGAAAAAACAAAAAAGTTTGTGACATTAGGATTGGTTGTTGTGAAATGATAGTCGAATAATAGATGAATAGAGAGAGAAAAAAAAAAGAAAGAAGAAAAACAGATTAATCGTTTCATTTTACAAATTTCAGTCGCAATGGGACATACAACAGTCGATTCCATCGCTCTTTCTCTATAAAAAAATGACATTGCGGTAAGAATTAAATTCATTTAGAAGAAGAAAATCTCAAGTTTCTGAGAATTATGTCACACAGCATAGTGTCAGAAGTTAGCGTGTGTTGTTTCGAAAAAAAGAAGGAAGTTTTTTTTTTTTTGTTTTATTTAAAAAGTCATCAATGTGTCATACGTTTTGAGGATGAAGGTAATATCCATAATTAACTATATGAAAGAACGAATGAATGTTATCCAAGCGAGTGTTGTTTATGTTCTCTAGCGAGTTATAAGAAGATTTAAAATATTTATTTAACAATAATATGAAAACAAAGATAGAAATACACACATACACAGAGGAAAACAGGCTTATTGCAAAAAAAAAAAGAAAAATAAAAGAATTAAGATAGCCCTAAGCGTAACTATAATCAATCATAGTCATGATTGACATGATTATAGCATTATAAAATAATATTTAATAAAAATACTCGAGTAGTTTGAAATAATTGAAAAAACAATTCTATTGGAGACAAATGAAAACGAGCTTTGAGTTAGACTATAAAAGCAAAATTATTCATGTCTGATAGAAAGAAACGTGCTGGGAATACAGCGTTCATAGACTAAGTTATTATTCGAACCAACGCGTAGTAAAATACTCTATTTTCTCAATTATCAAATGTTCTGAATTAAGACAAGTTGCTTTTCGTCAACTTTTTGTTCACAGAAAGAGTCATATTTAATTTTTTAAGAAAAAATTCTCTCTCATTAGTTCAAAACAACAACTAAGTAATAAAATTTATACTCTTGACATATATATAGAAAACTATGCTCAAACTCCTATTTTTGTGGGCGAAAGACATTAGAAAACAATTTTTCCTTGTTTGATTTTCTACGCATCTATTGTTAGATGAGAGAGATAACCGTAGATCTACAGCGTGTTTAACGTTCATCCATTTTTATAAACGATTAAAAATTTTCTTATTCTATCGAACTTTGTATAAATAATAAAAATATTTTTAGATGAAATAAAACAAATCATTTTTGTTGGAAAAAATGTACATCGTGACTTAAGATTTGAAGTTAACAAAAAGAATAATCCAGATTTCTTTATTTATAATCAAACGGTTTGTACTAATGTTTCTCAGAAGACCATTTTTCTTTTTTTTTCTTATTGCAAAACATATTTTTTTACTAATGTCTATCTATTTTTCTAAAAGTCTACTAATATATAACTACGTGTGTGTCCCTCGCGAGATACATATTTACCTGAAATATGCTCAATTTCCATGTAAGTTGTGTAAAACAAAAAAAAGAAAATTATATCTGACAAATCATCGTCTAAGAATTTTTTTTATTTTTATTTTTACTAAACGGTAAGAGACAATAAAAAAAATAAGCGATTTGTCTCAATGGAAAACACACACAATCACTAGTTCGTTGTTTGTCGCGATCTTTCTCTTATTTTGTCTGTGTATTTTTTCTTTTTCTTCTTCATTGGTCGATATACACAAGTGTGTTTAGTGACCTATTAAAATTCTTAGAAAAAAAAAAAACACAAAAAACACAAAAAACGAATCAAGTGCATATTATTTATACTCTCAAAAGACTGATGAAAAATAACTCATTGTGATATGCTCTATATGGTAAGTTGCTATTTCTTTTTTTTTTTTTTTTTTTTGAAAAAACCAAAAATATGAAACCAGTACAACGGTGTCTTAAGTAGATTAGGGAGTCAAAATATAGAAACAAGAAATTAAATAAGACTCTTGAGAAACGAACACCATTCTAAGAAAAAATAATTACTAATTAGAGTAGTATATTGTTGAGTGAAAAATTAAATTGATCCACAATATGAGATCTCGAGAGACAAATACGTTTATTCAGATAACATTATATAGTGAATTTGATGTACATAAACCATTTCGTCATAGATCTAAAATAGATTTTCTTTTTTTAGGTAAGTTTTAACAATACTGTTAATCGGCTACTATTCAAATTTCTTTAATTATTTTCGTATTTTTTTTTTATAGGATAGTTCAATGCAACCTCGTGGCTCTTTGCTCGGCCTAAAAGAAGAGCCATTAAGAGCTTCTTGGTCAGATCCCATTAGAATGTTGGCCGATCCAAGCTGGTAAATAAAATAAAAGACTATTGTTAGATTATACAATAACAAAGTTTATATTGTTATTTTTTTTTTTTTAGTATCGGTGTATCATTAGCTCATTTTGAAAAACAACCACCAAATAATTTAAGAAAAAGTAATTTTTTCCATTTTACCGTAGCATTATATGATCGTACGGGAAAACCAATTGAAATTGAACGAACAGCATTTATTGGTTTCATTGAAAAAGATATGGTAAGTTTATTGAAACCTCATTTCTACATTAAAATGAATAATTTTACTCTATAAACTGTGTTATGATTGTGTTGTTATCTACACACATTATTCTATTGTCTATCAATCTACACGATCTATTCATATATAGTTGTGAGTATGTGTGCGAGTTATTAAAAACATTGTCTTGATTTTATTACTATTTTATATAAATTATTTTTAAGTTTATTGGTAGACAAGGTCATTAAGTCCCATAGTGATCCCCCATTCATGATCTTTCTTGTGCACAATACGCTTTAAACAATCCAGATGTTTATTTTTTATATTTCTTTTCTACAAAGTGTAAATTTCATTAATAGTTACATGAAAATTTTTTCACACTTACATAGTAAAAGAAAGCATACTAATTTTTGAGACTGATGTATATTGAAACAAAAGTTATCAAAAATTCTTCAAGTTAGCATTTTATTATTTTCTGTTTTTTTTCTTGCTAATATTCAAAGCTAAAGAAAATGCTGTTTCAGGTACCAAATATTCAAAGAAGTAGCGTCTGTATTTTCTCTTCTGTTTCCTTTTCTCTTGTAATCAGATATAATTTTGTACTGCAAATTTTTTCAATTTGATTAATTTTATAGAGCTTGAATTTATTTTTTATTTTTTTTTCATTTATCATATGTTTTGCCGAAGCATTTTTCTTGTATATATTTTTTTTAATATATATTTGATGTGTGATGTGGTCGCGTGCATGTCAAAAAGTTATAGTACTTTCAATCATAACCAGCAGTAAAACGTTTTCTTTCTCTTCATCTTTGCTCTTTTTCTTCGTGTATAAAAAAATACATGGCTTTTAAATAGGCATAGATCGTCTTGCTCTAATTATATCAAAATAAATAGACTAAAAGACGTTGACTTGGACAAATACAGTTTTTCATCATATTATTAAAATATGATAGAAAAGATTGACTTTTAAAACTAATTGTATCAAGAAAAATATACATACAAACGTGTCAGTTTGAATTTTGAAATTCTATAGAGTAATGCTAAAATGTTCTTTTCTCAGGAACGAAAAAGAACAGCACTTAGCTTTTTATTTTTTACTTATTATAAGTTAAACTTTATAAAAAAAAAACACATGAACATTTAGTTAGTACTAATCTATCCTTTTTTCTTTTGTTTTGATCATCAAACCGTTCAGAACATAATATATGATGTTGTCTGTCTGAATTTTTTTTCTTTTTCTCTCTTTGTAATCATATATGTCATAGTTTCTATGCAAGAGACTAGAGATTAGGACAATACTAAGTACTATGGTAATGAAGGTAGAACGTGGCATATTAAACCGTGATTCTAATCATATCGGTTCAATATTGGGAAAAAGATTCAATGAATAGTTAACAAATTCATATCACCGGAAAAAAAATAAAGTTGATTTTGAGTTGCTGAAAAATGTTTTTTCATATTCAACACACTCGATAATCCAGAAGATTTTCTATTTTTGGCAACTTCCAAAAATTTAGGAAAAATTTTCAAACTAATATTATTTTCCCATAGAAAATTTTCTGCGCTATTTTATTTCAAAATTTTTCCGAAACTTTTGGAAGTTGCCAAAAATAGACATTTTTCTGGGTTATCGAGTGTCCTGAATACGAAAAAACACTTTTCAATACCTAAAATTCATTTTATTTTTTTTGTTCCCATGATATGGTTTGCAATAAAATAAATAATTATTATTAGTCAGGATGATAGTGGAAAACTTCAGATTTACATTTATTGTTTGTTGTTTTATTTCAAAAAGGATAGTTAAAATTATCTTTTTTTCTCAGCAATTTAGATTCAGAGTTTGCTTAAATATTAAATATAGCATTAGTTAAATGCAAAGTATTTCTAGTTAGGAAACTACAATCAAACAATTGCCTTATGAAATAATAAATTTTACTATTCTTTTATTCTTTTTAGGAGCCAGATGGATTGCGCACAAATAATGGAATTCATTATCGTCTTGCCTTATATTATCCACATCGTAAGTTTTATAAAAAAAAAAAAGAAAAAGATCGCGACAGCAATTTCAATAGATTCATGACAAATATATTTTTAGTTGGTGTACATCAAGAGCAAGATATATTTGTGCGTATGATCGATTCTGTAACCAAACAGGTAAAATATCGACGCATTGACACAAATTTTAATTTCTAATTATATAATTTTTATTTATCTTTTAGCCAATTGTTTATGAAGGTCAAGATAAAAATCCTGAAATGTGTCGTGTATTATTAACTCATGAAGTCATGTGCAGGTATGTATATTGAATGAGAGAGAGAAAGAGAGAGAGAGAGAGAAAAAGATCATCATCTTTATAGATACAGTTTATTCTATTATTTTTTAGTCGTTGTTGTGACAAAAAAAGTTGTGGAAATCGAAACGAAACACCATCGGATCCCGTTGTCGTAGACAGGTATAAAATTAACTTCATTTTCTTCTTATCTATATAGACTAATTATAATTTTGATTATTTTCTATAACAGACAAATGAAACTTTCTCATAATCACTTTCTATTTTCAATATTGATAAGAGGAGGTGTGGTTCCTGTTAGTGGAAGATGAGATAAAGATTCTAAACTAGCTTTTGTCTTACATACATATATATATCATTGGCGTATGTCAAAATATTTTTATTATCTATTATTTTTCATCTAATTAACTTTTGTGTGTTTCATAAACAATTAATTCTGTTGAACAAAAATGACTATTAGACTTAAGTATCAGTTCAAAACAACAAATGAATGTTTTTGTTTTGTTTTGATTAGAATATTTCTGTTTTTGTCGGCTATACTCGATACTATTTAATATTGTGTATGTAAGAATAGACAGACACGTGTCCTTACTGTCATCCGAGATAGATAAGAAGCTAAAAAATATTAACGAAGATATTGATACTCTCTTGAACAGTCATTTGATCATTTGTATAAATAACTAAACACTTTTTAATTAATATATTTATATTGAGTATACGATTCTCTTGTTTCTCAATTTATATGAGATGGTAATAGACAAAAAAAAAAAAGATGAACATATTTCACGAATTAACTTTTATAAAAAAAAAAAAAAGAAAAAAAAATTTTTCTTCTTAGTTACTACAAACTATCTAATCTCATAAAGATCTCCTCTCTAATAGTTTTTGACATTAAGCATTCTGTGTTTTTTTTCGTTCATTCATTCATTCATATTGAAAATTATATTTCTATAATAAAATAATTTTTCCAGGAGCATACACACTTTAAGCAATCATGCGATAGTAGAGAAGAATGAAAATTTGTTAACAATATGCTCGCCATTTTTTTGGTATTGTGTATATTGTCCCAAGAGCATGACGTTAATTTTTTTTTCTTTTTAGCCAGTGTGCAAGGAATATGATGAAATTGACACGATGTTATTCTTCTTTTTTTTTTTTTTCAAAAGAAAAATGACTATATATCAACATAACAGTGAGACTTATTTTTTAAAACATATACCATATTGGACATATGCTAGGGAAAAAGAAAGAAACAATAGCGACAAGTTAAGTCAAGTGCACCATTGGTTTATACCGTTAGATACATTTCACTTTTTCGACGTATGTGTGTATGTTTTCAAGAAAGATGTCTGGTCATGTAATTGATTTGAATCGATTAGAGAAGAGAGAAAGAGCAGGGAAACAATTTTCAATTAACTAAGTGCATGCGTGTATCGGAAAATTTATTGTAATTATACATTCCACTGATACAGACATACTAGTCAACATGATAAATGTGCATTTTGTTATTCTATTTAAATATTTTATTCGACACTCAATAGGATAGGTCAATGCAACTTTTTAAATGAGTATCCTAATATTTTTATAGTTAGATTAAAAATGGAAATGTAGTACAACAAAGTGAGAATTCTTTAGTCTACACTGTCTCTTATATTTCAGTGATGAAAATGTGTGCCGATACGTAACCATCTTCCCGTCTAACAGCCAATAGAAAGAATTTTAGCCTATTATATAGATTAGTCTTATTAAAACTAATGACCAATTTCGTTTCGAATTGCAGTTTTCTATGATATTCAAGTTTCAAATTTAATCGTATTTTCCGTACTTTATATTTTTTCTAAAATTAGTTATAAGAACGAAAGCAAAAGAAAAAGTTGATTAGTTTGACCATTTGGCAAAAAAAAGAAAAAAGAAAAAATAATCAACAGATTGTTGATCGTTGTTTCAAACACACATCTAGAATTAATGTTCAAAGTAAAGAACAAAATAAAATACGGAAATAAAAAAACGGTATTAATCTATGAATAATATACCAACCGACAAGCGAAACAGTAACAGTCAGGCGATCATCTTCTTCATCACACTTGCTACTATGTGAGATGAAAAAATATAATAATGTGTGAATAGATTAAGTGACATGACACGAGTTCACAATGATTATGGTTATATGGGGTCGTAGTTTGAATAACACACACACATACACAAAAGAAAGAGCGTAGAATTTATACTAATAAAATGTACAATATTCAGTCATCCCTACTAAATCAATATTGTTCACCTTTTTTTAGATTTTTTCTCAAATTCTTTTTAAAATGTAATCAAAATTGTTTGAAAAATGCTGGAAATCCACGTGATATGCGTCGCTTTCAAGTAAATAGATTATTTGAATATAAAGATTAAAGAAATAGAATTCAAAACATATCGTTTTATTTTGTATAGGTTGTTTTATCAACAACTGTGTCTGTTGAACCACCATTATTGGCTATTTCTGAAAATATGTTTGTACATAATAATTCAAAACATGGACGACGAACGAGAAGATCGGATGTTGATGGAGGTTCGTTATGTGAAATTTCAAAAGGTATCAATCCTAGATGCCAGATGATTTCTGTATTAATGTACTTTTTATTTATACCTTTTAGATTCTTTGATACCAACACCAACTATAAAAGCTATTTGTCCAAGTGAAGGATGGACGATTGGTGGTACAGTTGTTATAGTTATTGGAGACAATTTTTTCGATGGATTACAAGTGATGTTTAATAACACCGTTGTTTATACTGAAGTATAAAAATAATTTTTTTATTTAATTTATCAAATATTTCATTCTATCTATTCTTTATGTCTTAGATATTAACTCCTCATGCTATTCGTATTCAAACACAACCGAGACATGTTCCAGGAATTGTCGATGTTACACTTTCATATAAAGGCAAACAAATTTGTCGTGATTGTCCGGGAAGATTTGCCTATATAAGTATGTTATTATAAAAATACAGATTAAAAATTTCATTCATTGATTATATTATTTTATTTAGATATGCAAGAACCAAATATCGATTATTGTTTTCAAAGACTTCACAAAATGATACCAAAACATCCAGGCGATCCGGAACGTCTATCAAAAGTAGCGTAGAATTTCTTAATTTTTTCTATCATCATTTATTGTCATTTTAACACATTACAAATTGTTTGATTAAAAAAAGAACTAAAAAAAAACCCGTATTAATCACATCTGATAGATTATTTTTTTTAACTTTAAGGAAATTATCTTGAAACGTACAGCAGATCTTCTTGAACAGTGTTATACAATGTCTGGAAATCCTCATCATTTTGCTCTCCCAACACCACCGAGTGATCATGAAAATGATGCGGGTACGTAATGAATTTCTGTTTTTTGATCTTTTATCAACTGTTAGAAAGTAAGATACTACGTTTTAATAAAAAATATAGGATAATTTTATGATTAATATGGATAAGTATGAAAGGAATACTAGTAAGGTTAAGTATTTCTATTATAAATGCTATACATCTCAATATCTTAGATCAGACATTTTAGACATTTCAAAATTCGTTTTAGACATATTTTTCTAATTGACTTCTGTCTGTTTTAATATTGAAATTAAAGTTTTCATTAAGATATAATAATTAAGTAATTTTTGTCCGTTTTTATGGATTTCAGCGTATTATATGTCACCACTCGAAGGTGAGAAATTGTCTCTGAAATAATAATTAGCTGCTTTGTTTCGTGATTTGTTTTTTTTTCTTTCTTTATTCATTAACCTAATTTTGTTTGTTTTGCTCTTCTGTAAGTGTGTTTGTTAAGTATAATAATTATTAAGCATAGTATTATTCTAGCATGATAAGAACAGAAGCAGACGTTTGTAAATCATTTTTGCAATGACTAATTAATATGACTTAGAAACTCATTTTCGCTAAATATTTGCTGTGTATCGCATGTAATTTTTTGAATTTTTTTACATTGAGCGCATGGCTACATATTATGTGTATTATTATTAAATAAAATAGGTCTTAATCTGGCTTAACTAATTTAAAGTACTTCAGAGAAGAAATTTGCTACAGACTTATGTTAAACTATTAAGTGTAACCGCTTTTTTTGATCAGCTTAGGGAGTATATTATTCGCGCTCCATCAACTGACAGACAGAAATTTCTTATATCATCTTTTTGTCTTTCTAGGCTATTCAAGAGCTCAAACATCCCCTCGAGGCTATGGAAGCAGTTATGGAAGTGCAGCAGCATTAGCATATGCACAACAACAATCTTACAATGTATCTTCACCTGGATTTTTGAATGGTAAGCGTTTGACATTTTATTATTTTATTGTACACGCTTATTTAGAGCAAATTAAGTGTTTCTGCTCATATAGAATAAATTGCATTGGGTGTGTGTGATTTTTGCTAGTGTTATTGTATTTTCAGTTAGCCGTTCCAGTCGTTCGGCTACTTCGGTGAATACAGCATCTTCGCAACTTTTCTTACCTACAGCATTCAAACAAGGAAGTGCTTTCAACTTATTCAAACCACCTAGTCCTGCTGCTAATTGTCATTATTCTTCTACAAATTGGGGTCTATTGTCGTCTGCTATGTTAGTATTTGTATATAAATGTTTTAAAAGTTTCGTTTATTTGTGTATTTCATATTTATATAGACAATTTTACTATGAACACTGATCGATAGTACAGTTCTAATATACTACTTCTGATATACTCCGTGAATGTGGATAAGTGTAGATTGTCAGCCATAAGAGATTTTTAAGTCAAGATAAGTCTTAAGTAAAGAATATTTTTTTGCAAAAAGAAAAATCTTATTCAACTTCATACTAGTTCTGTTCACCTTCGATAAATTGTAATTTAATTTTAGGAATGAGTAATTTGATGACATCAGCGTTCAGCACAATTGGACCGTTTGGTTTGAGCTCAGCTCAATATGGATTAGGACCTAACAAATAAAAATAAAAACATTATTTATTAATTATTATAAAACATATTATGCATACAAATTATTACCTATGTATTTATTACATCTCTTTATTTTGCTACCATACAGATACATCTATTTGTCTGATTTTAATGGATTAAAAGACATTGTGGGCTGGTCCCATTCTATGAATGTTTTTGTTTTTAAAATTGTATTTATTTTTAATCTTAACTTCTGTTCTTCCCATTGTTTCATTCTTAGACATTGAATTAGTTTTACTTTCTTGTTACAAATGACATCTGCACTTTAAAAATACGTTGTATAAGATGTAATATTGTCGTATACGCCTATATTCATTTTTTTGCATATCATAAATATTATCCTGCACTATTTGTGAAATGATTTTTCCCAGAATAAAAAAATAAGTTCTTTCTTCTATCCCTAAACCTTATACATATCGTTTGTTCATTTAATCATTATTTTGAACAGTTTCTAGTAATTGTTCAACTACCTTTTTTCTGGTTAAATTTTCATGTAATATTCATTCTACTTTGTTTTTTCAAATATGTCGTGTTCTTTTTGTTACTACTAAACTATCAATAAGAAAAAAATAACATCATCCGAATTGATCATATACAACTCATATCTGTTCAACATCGTCTATCGAAAATATTCTCATGAATACTATCTAAAAATACATCTCACACATTTTTAAAAGGTTTTGTCAACCGTTTCTGTTAGTACAAAGAGTTTGAACCAGTTCGAATAAACTATGTCATATGTTAAATATATTAGGAATCTAGGAATTACGGAGATATCTCTTTCCACATAAGATATCACATGTGCGGACATTTGTTAATCTCAGCGCGTCAATAGAAAAGAAAGAAAACAGAAAGATATGCATGTGCCAAAAGAGATATTCCCTTACTTGCTAGTTCTCTATTAAAAGTGTTCTAAAAAATATACATTTTACAATGGACATTAAATTCTCTTTTAAACAGTATGAGGGTAATATTGATTCTAACTGTTATCTCGTTGATAAGTCCAAATGTTAAAAATAATAGTCATTATTGAGATTTATTCACATCTGTATTTCTAACCTATACAAAAGAAGTATCAGCTATCAAAATGTACATACTAATGCTCTGTTTATGACATTATTTTAATTCTAGACACCAATGAGATTTATAATGATATTATATGTAGACAATAGTTCGTAAAAAGATTGTGGGTACTCGAAATTCTGTTGTGATGCAAGTATTGAAGAGGCACATTTCTCTCTAAATGCGATCTCTTCGAGCTCTTTACCATTTCTCTATCAAATGAGAGTCATTTTGAAGTAAATATTTATCGTTTTAGCTTATTTACATAAAAAGTCTAGTAAAATGAATCGAGTTGAGCCCGAAAATATACTACGCTTGACGCAAAAGACGTGACAGCTTGTAAACGTTCAACGTGAATAGAATGACCTCATATATCTAAAATAAAACATCGGAGTTTTTTTACAGTTTTTCACGCTTTTTCCACACTATATATTTGGACAGAGTTCAACTATTTTCACGTTTAGAAACAGTTGACCAGCTCAGGGGCGTCTATCCTGTGGGACGTTTGAGGCACAATGCCTCAAACAAAAGTAGGCGGGATGCCTTTTTGCTGTAAAAATTCATTTTCCGGGTGGTACACTGAGAGCTCGAACCTCTGAGGTGGTACAATAGGCCTCAAATGCTTGGGTGGCGATAGACGCCGCGGGACCAGCTTTTTTTAACATTTCGATCTCTCAATTTTAAAAATTACTCTTTAATCAAACAAAAAGTATTTTTAAATCTTCTTTAGCAAAAACACATCTCTGAACTTTTGTTCAGTGAGAGAATTTGGTTTTTTCACTTGCTTTATTGAATCAATGAAATTTGTAGAATATGTGGACTAGAGTCAGAGTTGTCTCAAAGAACATTAGAATAATCTTCAACAAAGTATCTTAAATCTTCTGATGTCTAGTTCAGTAGGAAATTAGTTTTTATTCACTTTGAGTATATGTTTGGTAATAGATCTTTGAACTTTGTCTTAATACTGCTGCATTTTTTCTTCGTTCTATACACGCTCTACGCTGTATAAACTTTTTATTTTGTCCAATACTATTTCTGACTAAATTCACTTAGTTTTCTTTTTGTACATTTTTTTTTCTTCTTTTCATTCCGTTGATTAAAACTAGTGTATCATTTCTGAAGTGGGATATCATGTAGTACGGAAATCACTTTGACTCTTTCGGCATGTGTGTATAAGTTAATCAATATTTTTTTGTATCTAATCATGCTATTTAAAAAAAACGTTTTTTTTTTCTCTCTTTTTCACATTGATGATAATTGTTTATATAGATAGATTCTTACTTGCTGCCATATTGTCTCATTGTTTTCATAGCACAATAGAAAATAATTTCGTTATTGTACACATATTACCATAATACAAAAAAATGTTAACTAATTTGAAATGCTTTGAAGAAGGAAATAAAAGCGATGGTGGTCGAGTTGATTTATTAGACGAACAACTTATAAACGAGAGTGCTAATGTGGACAGACGTTGATACGAGCATATAGAGAAAGGATATTTTTTATTAAAATAAAACAAAATAGAGAATTGTATTCATCTCTTTCTTTTTTTTTTCTATCGACTGTCCAGATTTTCCCAGGAGAAAACGCAAAATGATGAATGGTTTAACTATGAGTTAACAACTGATCAAATACACTTCTATTAATCGAACTCTGGCCGTACGGTTTGAGGTCAACACGATTCGCTTTCAATATCATCCAAAAACATGTTTATTCACGTTATGAAATGACTGTTAAGACAACTAAACAAAACATCAATATGTATTTTTATGCTTATCATTCAAGTGCATACAAGAGTATAAAATTGGAAGTAAAATGTACTGATTTCTCATCTTACTACTTGACACTCTTGTATGCTGTCAATGATACTTCAGATTAAACTTATCGTCATTCAATTACATTCAACAAAGGCGTTTCTACATAGTCTCTTACAAATAATTATTCTCTAAGAAGGCAATGATTTCCTTTGTTGAATAATCAAGTTAAAGTTTCACTACGTGAAAATAGATGCAAAATCTTAAAAATAACTAGTACTTTAACGGTACACATATCTTAATGTTTAGCATTTTATATAACTGTCTTTGTTTGTCTATAATAGATTTTGTCCAATAAATGAACAATCTGTATTATTCCTCTGAAATCAATAACAATTCCCGTTTTCGCGGGTAGTCCTGAGGCATTTCTCATTTTTATTTTTGGAGTTGAGAGAATTTTGTGTGTTTTCTAGAGAATTTCTGACACTGTTCATTCACGATTTTCACTTTGAATTTTCACGATTCAGGTAAAATCGACTGAGGAGGACTAATGACAAAACCTTTTAAACAAAAATATTTTTTTAAGAAATCGTTTGTTTCTAAATTACTCGACACAGTTTGACACCCTGATTTCGAATATTAAGTTATATCTGTTTTATTTAAATAATGTTTCTGATGAAGAAAAATAAATTTTACGTGCAGAGAAAGGATTTTCCATTCAGAATCCACTGTAGGGCCCTACGTTATGCTATGTAGACAGACGTGGTATAGCTGATCCAGTTAGCAGTTTTACTAAATTTTGTGCACTCATTACATTGAAAAGCTGCGTGTCCGAAAATAGAAGTAAGAAGTGATATAATTCGTACCGTAGGATCGCATGATTTCTTATAGTACGATTTTGGTACAGATCTAGTTATATGGTCATGTATTTCGCATGAAATCGTGCGGTATGTTTCGTACAAAATCATTTGGTAAAAATCTTATGTGGTCGTGTCGTACGATTTCATATGATTTGAATCGAAATCGTCCTCTTTAGATCATTTTCTTGGTTTTGCTGCGATTTATATTTGAAATGTTAAAAAAAACTCAATTTCGAATTCAAATGACTTGTGTAGTGTTAGACGTTTATTGCTGCAGAAAATTCACTTTAATTTCACAGCACGTTCACGCTTCACTTTCATAGCACTAAGCACACTAGCTGTTTGGCAGCACCATCTACTATCCTCGTGATGTTGTGTGATGCTCAACCCATTTATTTGCTTTTTGGTCTTTCTTTGAATTGAATTCTGATTATTTTATAAGACAGTTTTAGTATGACATTCAGAGTTCAGAAGAAAGCAGCGCTGATTCACCCAGGTCAAAGATTCACGACCGTATACTATAGTATTTCATCGTATTTTGACGTAAACCCGGCCAACGTATTACGTCCATCCTAAACGACGGCGCTACGTTGAAATACAACGGTCGTAACGGCTGACGTAATACGTTGGCCGGGTTTACGTCAAAATACGATGAAATACTATAGTATACGTCAAATTATGTCGTCGTAATTTGACGTATACGATCGTATAGGACGGTCGTAATCATGAACCTGGGCAGAAGATTAGAGCCAGAAGGAAGCCTTACCCTTTACTGTCAGTGCGTTTTTAGCTTGAGCGCTATGTTTACAGGAATTTAGTTAGTTTGATGATAACATTTGTGGTCAAAGCTTTGCGTAAGCGTACTTTCGGAAGTTGGTTTGACGTGAGCCAGAGCTGCGCGGATCATAGCATCATATAAACGAGGGTCAGGCCACAAACTGTCGACGTGCATCAGGCTAAGGTAGATCAGGCCTAGGCTGAAATAAGTTCAGGCAGACCTTTGAAAAAGCCACGCGACCTAGCCTATGAAATTTGCGTATTTTTATTCAAAATTTAGCATTTCGGCTGTAGATTCCTTGGGATTTTGGAAAGAAAATCAATTGAAATTCACAAATTTATCGTTATTAGCAAGGCGACTGTTCTCAATTCCGGCAACATCTGCCGATTTTGAACGGCAGTTTAGTACTACTGGATTTGTTATTAATGAACGTCGTTAATGAACACTGTTGAGGATATCTTGTTAGTTAGATCAGTTCAGAAAATACTTGAACAAAAACCAAATATTTTTTGCTGAGATATATTGTTTAGTTATCTATCACTTTTGTTTTCATCTTATGTTACTATTATTTGTACATTTTGTTTATTGAAAAAACGGCCAGGCTAGGCCGAGAGCAATGGCAGGCAGGCAGGCAGGCAAGGTGTTGACATTCTCTGACTTTTTTATGTTCTTTATAAAACTAAGTATATTTAATATAATTGAAAAACACTTTTGTAAAATCATTTTACATAAAAAACGAGCTTGTTGTTAATTGTTGTTGTTGTTAATCAATATGCAACAATAAATACAACATCTGTGTTAATGGATGATTTTAATTTCGATGTAAATGTACATAAAAAAATTATTCGTTTTTCGACTCCCAATAACTTTTCTTTACGAAATAAGCACTTTTTTTCATCTCAATTCACATTTCTTTTGTAAGGCTCTGCTTGTTGATTTTTCTTTTCAAGAGATTTATGTTATTTTTATTTTTAAATTCTTTTTTCTGTTTTGACGCGATTTATCCAGTGAACTGAAATACTTTTACAGTTCTTCCAACCCAGCGGCTCTTTTTCTAAACCTTTTATATCTCCCCTCACATGTATGATTAAAAGACATGAAAAAGATTCACAAAAAGATTCGTAAAAACGCAAAAGAAAAGCAAAAATCAGACTAGCGAGAGAAACCAGCAAATAACAGGCAGAATCATGTGGTATTCATACGTAAGATCGTATATGAACCTACAAAATCAGACTTATGTAGTCTTGCTATTTCGTACGTAATATCTCATAGAATCAGGGGCCAGTTTCTTACAAAAACTTAAGTCATCGACTTAAGTCAAAACTTAAGTGAAAAAATAAGCCACACTTAAATCAAACTTAAGTTTTGATTTCAGTGCTTTTCTTAAAAAAACTTAAGTCAGGCAGAGGTCATGCAGTAAAAACCATTCGTATTTTAGACAACTTAGATTATTTTACAGCAATTTTCTGAACAAAATCTCTAAAAAATTATGTTCAGTCTAATTATGGTGGGTTGGACGGGTTACTGACTTCAAATAGAGAAGTTACAAAATTTAAACAATTTTCTACTTAAAAGTTTAAGTGAAAACTTAAGTGAAATCGAGAGTTGCCTTAAGTTAAGTAATGTTTGAGAAACACACTTAGCTAAAAAATTTGACTTAAGACGAATTTTTCACTTAAGTTTTTTTAAGAAACTGGCTCCTGTTTCTTAAAAAAACTTAAGTAGAAAATCTTACTTAAATCAAAAAAGACAAAGACTTTTTTGGACTTAAGTTTGACTTAAGCCAGATTTTCTACTTAAGTTTTACTTAAGTGAGTTTCTCAAAAACACTTAAGTTTTTTCGAGAAACAGGCCCCTGGCCCTAGATCGTATCATGCAATACTGTGCGTACGATTGTTGTCCGAAACTTTCATGGACCACGATTCGGACGTCAATCACACCATTTCATATTTGATATGTGTATGGATTTGTACTATACGATTATATTCAAGTTCATACCGGTTCGTGTACGATCATAATCATACAATACAATCGTATCTGGGGCCTGTTTCTCGAAAAAACTTAAGTTTTACTTAAGTGAATAATTTCACTTAAGTAAACAAAATTATACTTAAGTGTTTTTGAGAAACTCACTTAAGTAAAATATTTTAAGTGAAATTTTTCACTTAAGTAAAACTTAAGCTTTTTTTGAGAAAAAGGCCCCTGATCATATCGGATCTTGTGCGATCTGCTTGTATGATTCTTCGAGATGAGTGAAGGTATGTAGCCAGTCCTCTTGGAAAAAAGTCGATAAAAAATCAGTGGAACTATAACTTGCGACGCGCTATTTTTTGATAGTGTCGCCATCTATTTCGCTCACTAAAAAATATTTCAGACCAACCCTTAAAGAAAATATCAACCATAAACTCTCTATCGTTAAAAATCTTTTCATATCTACAAGGCGAAAAAAGCGGACAGTTGAAACGTTTCAACTGCACGTTTTTTTCAATCTAAC
Organism: Didymodactylos carnosus; assembly: GCA_905250885.1. Lineage (NCBI taxonomy): Eukaryota > Metazoa > Rotifera > Eurotatoria > Philodinida > Philodinidae > Didymodactylos > Didymodactylos carnosus. The sequence goes on from CAJNOQ010000885.1 coordinate 22,464, forward strand.
GGTTAACATAAAACGTCATGTTGACCTGACCTAGCGTTTATTTAATCATCACGTTGAAAAGGGCATCAGCTTGGTACGGTTAAAACGTTAGGTTAAAAATAGCATCAGTTTTTCTGACGTTTAAACCGTCAGCTTTAGCACGGTTAAAGCGTGCGATTTTTTTACAGTGACGTCACATAAAGTCTAAATAATTGTTTTTAATTCGTCCATTTTTAAATGACGAACTTCTGCAATTATACGAAAAACAGAACGAGCTACGTCATTAACGGTGTAAAAAATGTAACGAAAAACGATACCACATTTTGAGATTCACTTGTATATATTTTCTCAACGTTTTTCGTGTGTCAAAGAAGCATCTAAAGAATAGATTTTAAAAATAGATTTTTTCGGGTCATCATCACTTTTAGTAAATTCGAATTGACCAGTAGAATGAACTATACACTTTTGTTCCACCTCACAAGAATCCAGTGGCTTTTTAATTTGCTATTAACTAGATTTTTCATATTAATTTCTATTTCAACTTCATAGACGCTGAACTCAACAGCAAAAATTGATTGATTCTTATTATGTTTTTTTAGATTATTCTCTCTCTCTCATAATATACTCTTGTTTTATTGAAATGTGAGTACGTATAACGGTACAAAATTTATGATGTCTTCCGAAGAGCAATATGAAACACAAATATTAAATCAAGGCGTACGTAAAGATCTTATTTTGTTAGTTCTGTGGCAAAGATAGTTGAGTAGCTTGTCTATCCGTTAGTTTTAGTCTAATTAGTGTGTAAAATTTGTTATATGTTGATTTTAATATCATGCGTTTCATTTTTAGGATACACTAAATCCTCCACCAGTATCGTTATGGCACACAGATGATGTTGAAAAATGGATGAAAATAAACAATTTAACTGAATATATTGATAAATTTTGTAATGAGAATGAAATTGATGGTTTAACACTTTTATTAATGAAAGAAGAGGATTTAAAAACTCGACCATTATCCATTGTATCTTTGAAAGATATTAAGAGATTGTGGTACCATATTCGTTTATTACAATGCTCGGAAGCAAATTTCTATAATCCGTTAACCATACCAAATGAATATTATGAAAAAGTCAATAGTACTCCAGTATCACAATCAAAATCTGATTTAACTAACCATAATAGAGAAAATCACTCTGAACTGGCGCCGTCGATTTTGTTAAGCGCAAAGACACATAGTTATCAAACAAAACCAAATCCAAGAGTTTACTGTACTATGTGTCGTGGCGAAAAGCGAAAAACATTTTTTAGTTTTTTATATGCATTTATGAGTTGTCTATGGACTTCCTACATAATGGCAGTTGTCCATGATCGTGTTCCAAATACCACGAAGTAAGCAAGAAAAACTTCGTTTTATCAAATTCATCAATGGTCATCTTATCGAAACTCTAGATATCCACCGTTACCTGATATTTTCTTGGATAATATTCCTTTTATCAGTAAGTTAAGCATTTTTTATTTATTATACAATGCGTCAAATTTCTCTCTATTTGTTTAGGCTGGGCATTTTCTGCTACAGAATATCTAATTTTTCTCCTGGGTATTGCGTTTTTATTAATTTTGTGCTTTCACAAATATTGGTAAGGAAGCAAAATGTTTCAATATCCTAGTATTTTTTGTAATCTTTCTATTTTTAGGACTGTTATTCTACGTCGATTTTTTGCCTTGAGTGGTACGATTTTCTTACTGCGCTCAATTACTATGTTGGTAACAAGTTTATCGGTACCTGGACCACACCTAGAATGTACACCCTTCAAATACGGTACATTTCGCGAACGATTTCTCCGTGGTTTAGAAATATTTTTGTTTCAAGGTAGATAAATTCGTTTGTACTACTTTAGTCTGTTTAGTTTAAGTATGTTGTTTTCAATTCAAGGATTATCGATCAAAGGTGTCAGAACGTGTGGTATACATTCTATTTTCATTCAGTTGATAAGTTTAACGTGATTTTAAATATTTTTGTTATTTTAGGTGATTATATGTTCTCCGGACATACTGTTATGCTTACCTTGCTTAATCACTGCATAACAGAATGTAAGTAAACTCAAGACAAGTTGTCTAAAAGATTGTATTCACAAGATTTCACGATGTATATTTGCTTTATTTAGATACAACATCGGATTTTTATGTTATTCATTTAATATCCTGGATATGCAACATATTTGGCATGTTTCTTATTTTGGCCGCTCATGAACATTATACAATTGATGTCTTCATAGCATTTTTTCTTACATCAAGATTATTTCTCTACTATCATTCGTTAGCAAATAATCTCGCACTAACTCAAAAAGATACACGTTTATCTATTTGGTTTCCAATGTTTAGTTATTTCGAAAAGAATGTGAATGGTACTATACCCAATGTATTTCGAATTCCATATCCTTTCTCGAAATTTCTATCATCCGAGGACAGAACCCGAGAAAATGATGGCGATGAGAATAATAATACGACCGATCATGAAGCGGCTGAGCAAACTATACTTCATTCGAATAGCTATTGTGATAATCCCGGTTGTTGTTCAAGAAAAGTTAAGTGATTTTTTTTTTTTTGTTTTTTAATATGTCCTTTAACTGTATATAAGCGACAAATGTGATATGTTTCTATTGTTTTTTCTTTCGTGTCCGATAATATAATACACTTTCCCGCTTTTCGGTGAACTATGAATGAGCATTTTTTTGTTTCAAACAGTTTTGTGATTTCCTAAGTGAATGCTCAAATTAGGAGTTAACATGGGTATAGTAACTTATCTAACTTTTTCGTATGTATATGTAATGCCGTCATATTGTATGCTTTTTACAACTGTACTTTTTGTTTGTTCATTTGTAATTTTATTTAAATTATTTTCAAAATTTGTTTTCGATGTTTTCCAGTTTTACCTTGCTACTTCATGATCTATTTCAAGTTTGATTAAAAACTTTCTCTTTTTAGTATAAAAACTAATTTTGATTGGGTTTTATTGCATTAGTAACTTGAAATTTTGGCTTTTCAGGATATAAACTTCTCTATTTTGTTTTCTTTTTCTTTTTGTTTATCTTTTTTATAAAAGATCCTGTCAATTTCCATGGCAAAATCCACTATTTTTTGTATACGTATTCTATTCTTCCAACCGAATAAGAAAAATATAAATGCTATATGGATTCAACATATTTTAATATGTTTGAAATACATAAAATAAATACGATTCACTACTTTAAACTGTTTGTCTTTTAATTTTTGGGTGAATAACGTCTGTTGTTTTTTGGAAAGAAGTTTTAACATCGTTAAACCGTCATGACAGATGAAGCTCACGTTTCTTTCATTTAAAAAAATCGATTTTTGACAACTATTTTTAGAATTTCTAGAAAACATTTTTGAGTCCTTCAATTATTTTCTTAATGTTACTATTGAAAAGAGCGTAATCGGAAACTTAATGTTGTACATCGTTTAAGAATTTTGTAGCCATTTTTTAATAAATGTTTGCTTTCTATGGCAAAGATGCACACCATTTCCTTCATCCGTTTACGAGCCTATGAATCTTTTATGCAAAATAGTTTTTTCGGGTACAACGAGTTATTTTTTTTATAAATAAATCACTAATTTGTTTTAATTTTTCGCGAAAGAGTTTCATCAGCGCCGAATAGCAGAAAATTTTCATCGCCCGTCGCCGATGCGACAATCATCTTGAAAGAAGCAGTCGATAATGTTTTCTTGCTTTTGAAAATCAGCTCAGTTGTTAAAAATATAAAAATTTTCTTATCAAAGAAAATTCTAAACTTTAGTTTAAAATTTTTAGAGTAGTCATAAGACATATATGGTAATGTTATACCTTCTATTAATTCTTCCTCATGAAAAACAACTGATAAGACTAAAGTGACCTTTTGAGAAAAAAAAAACTTATCTAATTTTAGTAAAAATATATAATTTAATAGTTTTAAATTATTCATAAACAAAAAAATATGATGTTTTTCTTGTTTATCAAAATAAAATCTTCGTCAAATTCTAAAACATGTTCATACAAAAAAGAAACGCTGAAGTGTTAAATTAATATTATTGATTGATATTTTTTCGACTTTAACCCGTTCTATCAAAAAGATAAACAAGTTATTATAATCTGACATTTAATGCATCACAGATTTTTTTTTCTAACATTCCACTTCTGTCATAGAATATCTACTTCGTAATGAAGTTGTTATTATTATGAGACTGTGTACTAACTGACAGTATATAACAACCGGTAATAATATGTTCTTTTGAAATAAGAGATTGACTCTAATTCTAAATATTTTCATAGTTTCATAATAAAATTCAGTCTTAAAGTGTGACATTATTAACAAAACTTGTTTTTTATTATAACTTATTAAACAGAATTCTTTCGTTATCTATTATGATGTTTTAAATAATAAATCTTACTGATTTTACTCTTCATTCAAAAAAAAAAAACATTGCTCTCGCACTAACTCTTATTCCATCGTAGTGTTTCGTTTATCTTTTATAATACTCTCTAATACTAATACAATAAGGTAATGATTTCGTATGTAATTATAGTTTGTGCGATAATCTTCTTTGAGCTGTGAATGCCAAAACATGAATATTCATTTTTTTTTTGATAGTTTAGACGAATCTGTCAAACTAAATTCGGATTTTAATACTTGCGTTTTGATATATATACAGATTATTGTACCAGAAAAGTCAATATAAACTTAGAAGATTGTACTGTCATAGAAAAAACTTTTTTGTTTAATGTGATTAAATGTCAAACAATATAATTTATTATTTAAATAGTCAACAAAATGACTTTACGTTGATCGATATAAAATTAGAGGAGAAAAATGTTCCGATCATGATTAATTCAACTATTAATTTTGAGTTATCTACACTAATGAATGATCTGTGAATCTTGAGTCTATTTAGTTTATTTTTTTGTAGTTTTGAAACTTATTTTGACACTCTCAATATAGAAAGGATGAAAATCAATTAATGTAGGAAAAAAAAGAAAAAATCATAATATAGTATTTGTTTTCTTACTTTATTTTTTGTCTTAGTGCAATGACGTACATAGGCCTTGTATTTAGCCATAAAATAAAGTGGGAAGAAGAAAAAATCTTCGTATGTGCTGAAAAAAGAAAAACAAGAAGAGAAATAGAGATAGAATAATTAGAGCATGAATTATGTCAAAATAAAAGATGAGGATAAACGGTGAAAATATATCTAAACAATTATTTTATTATTCGATGGATTAAAATGTGAAAGAGAGAGAACTATATGTTGTAAACAAAATCACTAATGAGTTTTTACAATGCCAGTGAGACTATATAAATCACCCTATTCTAGGTGAGGTAATATGGCTTGGATAGAATATATTATTTTATATTATTGACAGATAATTTCTAGTTTTGCTCAAGTTAATATATCTATTCTACTGTTGCATAATCAACACTATCAATTCTTCGACTATTCAACTATGTTCTTTTTCATTCTTTATTCCAGTTGAGAGAATGATGTTTTATCAACCAAATCATTATTCACCACCTTCTCAACATCAACGAGAACAATCTTCTGCCATAAATTCATCATATTTGCCATCTACTTATTTATTACAACGATCAAAATTAATCATGGAACCCTGGACATGGTCACCTGGTCAAGTTGGGGAATGGTTAATCAAAAATAATTTACAAGAATATAATCATTTATTATGTGATAAGCATCGAATGGATGGTATGACACTGATGAACCTGCGAGAAAATGATGTTTTGCAATTAAAAGTACCGAATAAAAGTGATAATAAAGAACTTTGGTCTCACGTTAAACAATTACAGCAATGTAAGTTATATATTTATTATCAATAATTTATTTGAGCTAAATTAGTCGATATTTTATATACACCGAACTCATTGACGATTCGTAATTTCTTTTAAATATTTTAGATTACTCAAATAATTATCATTTACATAGACAATATACTTATCAGCAACAACAGCAACAAGTATCGAATCAATATGCAACAATATTAATGCCGTCGTCATCACCATCTACTCGAACTACTTCAACAACATCTGACAGTTTGAAAACAAAAAACCAGTTAATAAACAGTTCATATTCTACACCAGTCACATCACCATCATCATCATCATCATCATCATCGTTGTTAAATCATAGCATCTCGTTTCATAACAACACAACTGCCAATCATACGAATAACAACAATATTAATACACAATCAATCCCATTATTATTAAATACAAATCGTCAACATTCAAATAGTGTATCGTCAAATCTGAATACCTCACCAAGTGTCACTATTCATAGACCGCCTCCTCAAATTGGTGGATCGGTGAACGGCAGTTTTCTCGATAATCATCGTACACTTTCGAGAGATTTTGCATCATCAACAACATTCAATGATCGTAATATTACACCTACCGTACAAATTGCATTCTCAACAGAAGGACATCGTGATAGAACTTTGTCTGAAAATATAGAAGATAGAGACACTGTTAATTGTTGTATTATAACGACATTGCGTAGTGATCGAAAAAAGACGTTATGTGCATTTCTAATAGCTGTTGCAGCATTAATGTTTTGTAGTTTTATAATAGTGATCGTTGACGAACGATTACCAGATCCAAAACGTCATCCTCCTCTACCCGATCTAATATTAGATAATATACCACAAATTAAATGGGCATTTACTGTCACAGAATATATGATTATGATTGAAGTTACTACATTAGTGGCTGTAATAATGTTTCATCGACATAGGTATGTATATGTTAATATTTCTATTTATCTATAAATATATTAATTGGTCATTCCAATTTTTCAGTGTTCCCGAAGTTTGATCCTGCATGATTTCTGTCACTATTTAATTGATGAGTAAAGCTAGAGAGCAAGAGAGAAAGATATATAATTTTAGTGATGAGTTTAAATTTGAAAAAACTTATAATATACAAAGGTATCGGTTTTGGTGTTTCTCTTATTGTTCTTGGTTTGAATATGTAGTATACAAAAACAAGTGAAAGGTAATTTTGGGTGAATTTCAACTCAAAAACTGTTATTATTCTAGAGATACATCATGGTGGGATACTTATTGTGCACACTGATCAGTATAAAAAGCTTTGTTTATTTATTTTATCCACCTTTTTATTAATAATTCACTCTTGCGCTATAATTTAAACAAATAATGCTTATTGGGCTATATATGCTCTCATAAAGACTCTATTCTATCTTATATGATTTGTTTTCTATATCCCATTTAGACTGATAATTCTTCGACGATTATTCGCTATAGCTGCTGCATTATACTTTTTACGTAGTTTAACTATGGTATTTACGTCTTTACCAGTAGCAACAGAAATAACAGATTGCAAACCCCACGTATGCGTTTTAATTCAATTTTTCTGCTTTGTGATATATATTTAGTCTTAAATTTTGTATTTAGAGATTACCAAATATGCCAGCTCGTTTGAGAAAAGCACTTTTAATATTTATTGGTCAAGGTTTATCGCTCTATGGTGTTCGAACTTGTGGTGATTATTTGTATTCTGGACATACTTGTACACTAATATTGTGTACCCATTTCATTAACGAATATTCACCACGATCATATCACTTACTCCATTTGCTAACATGGCTTATGTCATTTACTGGCATGTTTTTCATATTGGCTGGTCATCAGCATTATTCTATCGATGTCTTAATCGCATGGATTCTAGCGTCAAGATTATTTATTTATTATCACACGTTGGCAAACAACAGAACGTTTTTACAGCGAGACACAAAACGAATGAGGTAATCTCTTTGCTTTTAAGCATCACATTTACTCTGATCTAAGATCTTCTCTTTTTTCGAACGAAAACGATTAAAATATTATCTTGAAGTATTAAAAAATAATACTTTGGTGTAAACAACATTTGTCTCAGTATGTTTGATTTCTGATTTTCCGGCTTGGTTTTAATAAAATATTTGCTATTTAGTATCGGGAAGGTTTTATGTCATATTAGTAATCATCAAATTTTATCCTCCGCTTTTAGCCACATATTATTTTACATTTGATTTACACATGATTTTTGATGATAATCGTCAAGTTTTGGTTCCGAATGAACACACACTCGTGCTTTTTCATATCCCGAGGGCCCTTTCATTTTCTTTTTTCTTAAAACGTTTTAATCTTAAATCATCATTTAATATGAATAACGCTAATACAAGATTACAATAACGTTTATATCTTTTATTGTCTAGGATTTGGTTACCATTATTCGTTTATTTTGAAGAAAATGTTCTAACAGCCATACCAAACGAATATTATTGTCCAGTCTTTTTAAGAGATTTAAAAACTATGATTATCAGTTCGATTGGTACAACAAGATATTAACGCGTAGAATCGTATAGAATTGAGTTTTGTTTATCTTCCTTCGTCTAACAAAATATTCTTTTTCAAACACGATATATTTTTTCTTTTTTCTGTTATGGCTATTGTTCATCTATAGCCTTGTGAAGAAACATGTTACATCTTTCGATACCGTGTGAACACAAAATGTTGCTAATTTTTGTTCATTTGTGCCTATCATTTCTTTATTTATCGTTCTCGCTATATTTCTCACATCTCACGTTCTCAGTCGCACGCGTATACGCAATACAATACGTTAAAGAGATAAAACGATCGAGTTCTTCGTTACGCATGAGTTTTTTTCTATTCTTTGGATAAAATTCTTAAAAGCAACTAACTGTATAATATTATTTATCATTGTTGTTGTTACTATTCGTTGTTTTTATATAATTTATTGGCAGGATCATTATTTTATACTCTTATTCTCTACCAAAAAATACGTCTGATAGATTCATAAAATTACTCTTAGAATAAATAAGCTGGAATAAACGAAATACTCTGAAGATAAAAGAACACAAGATAAAATAATCCTTGTCTCGTGTTTTTTCTTTTCTTTTGTACAGATGATTCAAGAAAAAATACCGGTAAGATAAACTTTATAGACGAGATTTTGTTGTCTTAGCTGGACTACCATTTCTGACATTTGGTACATTCATTTATATTCTCTCCTTTTTTTTTTACCGTTAATCTCTTAAAGTCAATTTTTTCTACTTTGTTTATATTTCTTTCTTTTATCGTCTATTTATCCGTGTCAGATTGCTCAATTCTCACCTCATGCTTTGATCTCTATGCAGATTTTTTTGTTTTGTTCAAAATTCTGCAATCATTTTTTCTTCTACATATCCACGACTCTCTTGAGTGAATAAATAAAGTATAAATCTATCTTCCTCTTAGTGTTATCTTCTATTGTCTATCATTATAACGTACGTCTTTCGTTATTACAATATGTCTCTAATATAAAAAATCGCTATCTTCGAACATATGAACATGTAATTGTTTTCTTTTTTTTGTTATTAATCTCTTTTTTTTTCTTTACTTATTTGTTTGTTTGTTTCTTTGTTTGTTTAACACTTTTTTGAAATACATCTAGATATAACTAATAACTAAAACGATTTTAAAAGTTCTTGGTTTTGAATTTTAGTGAAAGAACAGTATACGATCTGCTGATCAGTTATCATAATGATGGTCGTCTTGTTTACGAATGGAAAAAGACGAAATCGTTTCCTTGAAAATCTCATTTTTACTATTCAAAATAGATTTGTAAATTTTATTTGATAACATTGTGCACTAAGTTGAAACAAGAGAAAGAAAACAAGTGTATAGATTGAAGCATTTGATTCATTAGTCGAATTTAATAGCATAAAAGGTGATCTTCCTAGTTCTCAAAATTCAAATTATTTTCGTCCAAAAATAAAAATTATTTTTTCACCAAGTAAAACATCTGCTATAGGATCTCTCACTTTAATTACGTTTCTTCTCACGTAATACTGATAAAATGGACAATAGTCGAAGCCATTGTTTATTTTTCTATCAATAAAAGTCTGTCTTTTCTTACAACATTTAACGCAGACTCGGTATGCATATATTTCATGACCATCATTCCATTCATATCACAATGATTTTTCTATTTATTTTATGGTTTAGTCTATAATTTTCCTGTGAATTACGGTAAGAGATAATTATTTGATATTCAAATTGAAACTGATATGATTAGTTTAGATTTTCCTATAGTTTGTCATTATTAATTCAAAATTGTAGTTTATATTGGTGAATCCAACTCTAAGCGAATACAATGGTTACAAAATATTATCTTACATCGATGCTTTTTCATCCGAAACAGTCATCTTTATGATTCCTTTTGTTTCGTGATTTCGTTACTGTCATCTAAAATAAGTTATGCCATTAATGAATGACTAAAGTATTCCAAGTTAGATATTTGAAAAAACGTACAGATGCTCTATTTGTATTATTTCATCAACAATAGATTAATTTGATATGAACAATTTTATTTATGACAATTTTTATATATGAAGAAGAGTTGAATGCTGAGTTTTATAACATATTTGAATCAAGAATCTTGATGAAAATCACTGGTTATATATAAAAAAAGTTATATATTTATTTTCGTGTTTATTAAAAATGCTAAACTATTCTTTGAATCTCATTTGTTTCTATTCTTAGGAGTAAATGGTCTCTTCTGTTAAAAATACTCTAATATGGCAAAAATCTCATTTTCGATTTGTTAAAATCTCCAGACATTTTTTTGTTTAGTGTGCAAATAAGAAAAGCAGTATGGACTTATATAACTTGCGTAAACAAAATTCTTCGTTATTTTGTTTCCACCATGACAAACATTGCTCATGAACAACGACATTTTCGTTTATATATATGAAACAAGAGAAATATAATAAACGAAGGTACATATAAAAAGAGGATGAGTGAAATAATACAACGAAGAGAAAGATACATACTGTGAGATAAATATTACATTTAAAAAAGTGTTAACAGTGAAATACAGTAATACGCAGAAGTATCCCATCCAGCATCTGAAATAGTAACATGAAATTTTGTATAGTCCCATATGTTGATCATTTAGCAAGTTTCAATCCAATTTTAACTCTGTAAGACATCCTATTTTTTTTTATTACTAACATAACAGTAACTCCTAGAGTGAAGTAAGATACACACTTTATTCGACGATAAAATACAACGCATAAATATGTTGACTGTTACTGATTGAAAACTCTCACTTTTCATATTTTGGCTCAATTATAAAAAAAAATGTTCTAGTATTGTCTAGAAGTTACATTCTCATACAAAATTCTCAGTAAATAAAACTGTCTTATCAGCCATCGCGATTTATCGACATAGTATTAACTGAAACTAAAATCCGACACGGATCTAATCGGGCTGAAACATGTTCAGATAATCAACATATTGCTGAAGTTATGCATAACTTCAATCTAAAAGCAATCATGATTCTAGAGATACATTATGGTGCGATACTTCTCAAGACTACTATACATTCACAAATTTACAATGTTGTTTAAAGGCGATTTTCGATGAACACATATAAATCGACTTCAGTTATGGGACATTTAGCTGCTAATTTCACATCTTAAAAAATGTGGGTTAAATCGTTGCCAAAGTAAACAAATTATGACGCTGTATTTTGTTATTCTATTCAGTAGAATAAGAATAATGTTCTGCATGTTTAAAAAGGGAAGAAATGTTAAACTAATGGATAGAATTTGAACTGCACACAGATATATATAATGGCTCCAAAAATAAAACCAGAAAAAATATCATCAAAATATTGCTTATCTCTCATAATTGATCAATCGTTTACCAACAAGATATTTGTCATCTCGAATATGTTCAAATAATATTCTTATTTGTTTTGCTTGAAATATAATAAATGAAGAGGTGAACAAGAAAGTGATTATTGAACAATAAATATATCGATTTAATACACATTGAAGTTTAGGAGAAAATAATAAAGGAGCTATGTGTGAAACAAATAAAAATGGGAATACCATTAGAGCGCCAATATTAATCGTGAAAGGTAATAATAATTCTCTGAATAAATATTTGAAATCAATGCGTCTCAAACCATCTGTATATAATCGTTCTAAAACAGTTTTAATACGCCATTGAGGACCTCCCATAATCAATGCTAAACAAAATAAAGAAGAGTCAATTTCTTTTTTTTGAACATTATCAACATTCTTATTGATTACTGTACCTATTGTAATCTTCGTTGATAATAATCCTATAATCCAAAGACGTAAGGGTGTTAGTACAGCTGTTTGTTCTAAAGTTGTCGTCAACGGTATTATTAAAACTAGAATGTAAAATAGCAATATTTGATATGATTTGAGAAGTCAAAGTACACAAAGTTTACACAATATTTTCAGAAACAAGCGTACCTATTTCGCTGAATAATCCAATCATAAATGGGATATAGACGAGTATAAAAAATGCGCACAGTATCACTCTTAAGCTTAATATTGCGTAGCTTTTCAATCGAATAAGTATACTGCCTATATTTAACGGTAATAACGATCGTATAAATGAAAATAATCTTGCAATTAGCCATATTACATATAATCCAGATAAAATTGTATATAATTCATGCAATTTTGATGAACCAGTCATATAGGAGAGTAGAATACGGCCGATGGTTGCAGGTAAAATTAATCCAATCAAACTAAAGATAGTTAACGATAAACATATAAATAAAAATAAACCAAATAGGCGTAGACGAAAATAGGTTGGACGTCGGTAAGGTAATGGTTGGTGTGTTTCTGTATGGTTTGCTTGGAGTAATTGTTGATGGGCTTGACCAATATTGAGTGGGGCAGCTACAACAGGTGGTGGAGGAGGTTGAACGATTAATAAATTATTTTCATGTTGATTTACAGCTATATTTCTCGTATTTTCTGCTTCCATTTCATCATCGTCACCTGAAGATAGAAATATAATTTAATAAGTAGCTAACTGGGTTCTGAAGCCGATGGAAAAAGAATATTCAAAAAAAGGCTTTATGTAAGCATGTTTACCTAGTAAATATGAACGTAAACCCAGTACATATGACGCAAATTCAACCCAATATTGAATTAACAACTTTAACCATGTTCTTGTTTGCCCTTGTTCTAAGAGTGTTGGTAGAATACCCTAGTAGAAATATATATTAAAAGAAGATCATGTTAATCGTTATCTTTTGACATACTTGTAACAGAATAAATTCGATCATTAATTCAGACACAACCGTCTCCAAATTTCCTTTGATATTGTATGGCAAAAATTTTGGTACAAATCTATTCAGAAATTCTCCAGGAATATAAAACATTAATATAATACAACATCCAAATATAATAATCGATGTTATAAAACGACGAATATGTAGTCCAACTAAAATTCAAACTTAATGTTATTTAGATGTAACGGAGAACCGTTAAACTTACCTGGATGAACAATCATCTCGTGTATAGGATTGAAATCGATATCATTGACACTCTTTAAAAACCACAATGTTCCTGGTCTAAGAATTTCGCGTAATAAAAATATAAATGTGGCAAAATAGAATACATATATCATTCCAACGAGCCAATGTAAAAACGATGATGTTCCCGGACTCATTTGAAAATTTAATATTCGATCGTTGAGTGTAGTTGAACTTTCATTTAATATTCTTAATGAACATATATCTAACCATATACCACATATTAGTGGAAATAATAAGATTTCTATCACTACTAATAATGCCACTTTAATAACAATATAACATAGGCCAATCAGACGTCTTAAACGGTTGAAACGATTCATAAGTGTTAAAAATGTGAATAGGATTAATAAAAGAAATGATATTATCACATAACCAATCAATACGATTATACATCCTAGAAAATAAGCTTTCATTTAAATGATTTTCTCTCACTAAGATAATTTTTTCTTACCATAACTAATCAGCGTTGTGATTAAGCCTTCAGATTTTGTATATTTAATTGCTTGTTTAAAACTCAAACTGTTTGTAAAGTAATTCCCAAGATGATATGGTATATAAGCAAATACTAATATAAACAATGTATTTAATGATACCACCCAAAACACATGTTCAAGAAATTGAAGACTTCCATCTAAGCCAAGTAAACGTTCCCATGTCAAGTCAACATCAGGCGCTCCCCAGTCAACAACGGGATTCCAGTGATTTTCAACCGGTGCCTGGGCAGCAACTACAGGTAGAACTGGGTCTACGCCATCATCAGCAGGATTATTTATGATTGGTTCCGCTTCATTACGATCAGCAATAGCATAATACTGTTCTTGTTCGCCTACTGGTACCGATGAATCGCCTAAACACCAAAAACAATAAATAACCATATCAATGATCATATATATTCTTTACATACCATCAATCGTATCGGTTTCCGGTAAATAATCCGATAACTCTCTTTCGACACTATTATTAATAGCTTCTTGTATTATATGATTATTAGTAAATTCTTCAGTGGAACCTTGCCTTTCATTATTATTTGCCGGTAAATTTTGTCCTACTTCATCAACTGATAATGGTACTTCATCAGCTGATGGCAACACTTCATCAACTGTTGCTTGAGCATTTTGTTGGCCCTGTATCAAATGTGGTTGTGCCGGTGGTTCAACCTCTTGCAACCATTCAGGACCTTGTCCTGAAACAATCTGTTCTCTTAGCCATAATAAACATATAAATGCACCCAGCGAACAAAATACAACAAATCCACCTGAAAGAGAACATACTAAACAACACAAAAAGAACAGACTTCTACACGTTTACCTTGTATAACATCTGAGAGAATATTCTCTGTTGAAAGCATATCGAAGGGTAACGTAAATAATGCAGAGACCGACCCTGTGGTAAATAAACATCGATATATTCGACTTGCTGTCAGTGGAACTATCACTATCCAACATATTCCAACTAACGTATAATGAAACCAATAACGAATTGCTTTGAAAAGTGTCTTTAGTAAACCTAATAATAAATCTTTTATTGGCAGACGAGTTGGCATGTCTGGGTGGTAAACTAAAACGAGCATCATACTTTATATAAGTAGTTTTAATATAGTTGGTCAAACATACTCGGAGCAAAATGAAATTTGTGTTTGCATAGTTCGCATGTATCTTTGCGACTGTATTTGAGCCATTGAGTGAGACTAAAAGAAATTTCATAGATTATACAATAAAATTCATAGTTTTTGCCATGAAAATCTTACCAATCCTGATGGATATATTTTATACTTCCGGTACAAACACAAGGATAAAATAATGGTCGATCAGGTCCAGCTTCACTTCTACAAACACGGCAGAAGTCTGTCTCTTAAAAAAGTAGAATAATATGTAGAAAAAAGCATTGAAACAAATGGCAAACAATTACCTGATGAATCCTGTTCATTTGTATCATTTGTCATCTTACAGACATTCTAAAATTATAATGAGAATTTTTCTCTGAATAGAAATCCAATATAACGTCTAAAATAATACAAAAGATAAATGTCTATTTCAAAAAAGGAGAATATTTTGTTACAAAAACTGAAAATCAAAACATTCTTGAAATCATTTAACACAGCTTTTAATTAAAAACTTTTGAACTTTTTCTTCGTATTTAATTATGAACTTAACACAGCAAATACTGCACGTAGAAATAGTTACAAAAGAAAGACGCAGAAAGAGATAATGCAACTTTATTTTGTTAAAACATCAACTTTGCACTAGTCGAATTTCCTCGAATATTCTTCGATTTCTTTTTTTTAAAGATTAAGACAAGAAAAAAACATCCTGACCGTTGAACAAGTTAAAACAACTACTAAGAAGTATAAAAGACAGAAAAGAGTAGAATAACCGTTTGAAAATTGATGTTTGCCCTCTTTAAGACGTTTCTTCACTTATGAAAAGTTTTCTGAGATAAAAGTGTTTATCATTATATGATAGATGGTCACAATAGGAAGTCAAATATAAAACAGTTTCTTTACAGAAGTATTATTACAGTTAACGTGTCACATTGTCTTATCAATTGTTACATTAAAAGTGTAGAAGTAAAACTTTTTCTGTGGCTTTCCACCATCAATTTTCCGACAAAACTATGGCCGCTGTCGAACAGCGAAGAGCAGAAAAGAAAATCAGTCAGATTGATCATTCAATGTAACTTGATTGATGGAGAAATTCTTGAATGATACTCAAAAAGAAGTCGGGGAGAGATGTCGCTGTTGATAGTTTCCAGGTAAATAAAAAGAAGTGGTTAAATGGCGTCTGGACTGGTCCGAAAGTGAGACTTCCCCCACACCTTTTTCAGCTTCAGACCGAAACCCCGTCAGGACGCTCGTCAAGTAGAGGTTTAAAGCTGAAAGGGTACTTGATACGTCTTCTGGCGGTCGTCGTCAAGACTTAAAATATGGGGACTCTCCAGACGTATTCTCGGGGCTAGAGAATCCATCTCCTCTACTAAAGGAACTAACACCGTCTGCCTTTGATGTCAGATGGGTGTCGCGACTACAGCGGGAACGCTATGTACAACCCTATCCGCATGCTATTACAGAACACGTACTATCAAGACCCGTGTGTTCAATGTTACTCTGATTTTTTTGCATGATAAAAGAGATGCTACATCAAACTCCCTCAAATAGCTCATATAATAAAACTAGTTGAAGTCGAGTAAAATTCCAGTAGTTACTACACAGAAAGGTATCGTTTCAATATCTCAATTTGTTCTTGATTGAAAGAATAGTGAATAGACGCCATCGACACTTTTTTTTTGTCCATGGAATGTTCGCGTTTTTTAGACAAGTTTTCCTTATGAAAATTTAGTTATATGATCCAAGAGGATTCGAGTGAGAAGTTGGCTGATACGGAATTAATCTTTTACAATTATCACGTTGAACGAAATTTTGAACAACTGTATCATGACGTATGAGAAAAAATATTTTACAAGCTTGACTTCGATAAGCGACTCCTTCACAGTGGGCATCTAGGCGGACATTAGGTGAAAAATCGAAGTTACTCCTTTTTCAAAAACAAATAGTCTAGAATGTAGCCCTTGAAAAGGGCTATCGAATGGTGTATAAATGTCTATTGTGATGTTCACTCCTTCGCAGAGAAAACCA
The DNA here is from genome assembly GCA_905250885.1 of Didymodactylos carnosus. Lineage (NCBI taxonomy): Eukaryota > Metazoa > Rotifera > Eurotatoria > Philodinida > Philodinidae > Didymodactylos > Didymodactylos carnosus. The sequence continues at coordinate 39,509 of CAJNOQ010000885.1, forward strand.
GGTACAAAACAGTACTGTGTTATACTACTTTTACCCAAAAACACTCGGTCTGCAAAAATCTTTGCAGAATCTGTAAAGATTCTGCAAGCTGCAGTTTT
>CAJNOQ010000886.1:0-39573 GCA_905250885.1 Didymodactylos carnosus
TAAATAACCCAATTCGAATTGCTAGCTAGGTATATCGGGTAGTATATTGAGTTAGCTAGCTAGATCGCCCGATAGTCGATATTTTTTTTCTCCTTGGGTGTTGAGCTGTTTGTTACCAACCAGTGTCGACTGTCAAGATTATGATCTAGAGATGTTTGATCCTGAACCACCTCATCCTGCTCCATGTGTTCCTCAATATGAAATGCGGTGTTATCCAATGAATGTTTGTAACGGTTCAGGAAAATTTTTCAAGCTAATATATATTTTCCCACGAAAATATTTTTGCGGCATTTTGTTTCAAAAAATTTCTATGGGAAAATATATATTAGTTTGAAAAATTTTCCTGAACTTTTGGAAGTACCCGTTGCCAAAAATAGAAAATCTTCTGGGTTATCGAGTGTGCTGAATACGAAAAAGCACTTTTCAGCAACTCAAAACAAATTTTTTTTTTCCGGTAATATGAAATTGTTTTTTAAACAAAAGATATTATAAAAGTATGTGCACTGTTGATTTACTAATGTCTATAGCGGAATAGTGGTTTTTAGAATATCTGCTGTTTAAAAAACGATTTACAAAATGCAGTGGTGCTACCCTAGTGAATGTACCTGCAGGTACTTGGTCAAGTATCCTCGCAAGTTTTGTCGAACGTTCCTGTGCTTTTTTGCTTACCAAGAAAATCAAGTACTTGAATAACTTTATCTTCTTGTTAAGTCCTATGCCAAGCACTTGCCCTAGTAATCCCAACTATCTGTGGGAAGTTCAACAAGTAAATCAAGTACCTGACAAGTGCTGTCAGGCATTTATCAAGGATTATTTTTGAAAATACTTGTCAAGTGTTTGTCAAGTACCCGTGAAAATTTGCAGATAAACAAGTACCCACTCGGAAGTGCATTCACTACGGTAAGTTCTATGCGTTATGGGTTAAAGCCAAGGTTACAAAAATATCTTCTAAAATATAGTGTGTAAACATGAAACTTTTCTGAAACATATAAGTACAGTTCATTATTGATTTCCCAAAGTTTTAGCTCAATTCGTCTGGCGCAAGTGTAAACGTTTCTTTTTTTCCAAGTCGACTGCTATGGCTGGTGGTTAAGTTGTTTGACACGTACCTCCAAGGTACTGTGTTCGAGCCTCGGCGTCACCAGACATGGAATGACTCTGGATAAGGCATTAACAGTTGTTTGCCTCGGATCACCCGTCCAATAGCATGCTGACTACGTTGTGACATACACCAGCCCTCGTAGCTAGTATGTGGTTAGTCAGTGTGTACGGGGAGCTGAAGCGATTAAGCGAAAGAACTCTGAGTCAGGCTGTCTTTCTGTCCAGAGCAGCTACAGCTAATATTAGTTGTAGGGAAGATATCTGGCTTACGAAACTGTTTCCGGACAGCACCCTATACCGCAAGGTAGCCGAAAGGCGGGGTATTCTTCCTTCCTTCATTTTTCATAATGGATATTCGTCTAAAATAAGCATTTATTGGTTTTTAGTATATGTAAAAATATGTTCTATGATTAATTTCAAAAACAATGAAATATCGTAATACAGATTCACACGTACCGATAAATATTCTTGATCCCGCTTATTATATTAGATGACAATTATATGACTGTGCTGAGAAAAACAACAGTCACCTACCGATTTCGGAATTGAAGGTTTTGATAAGTTGAAATGTACCAACTGATAATAGTTATGCGCTAATAAAAATTTTCAACTAGTACATTATTGACAGTTGTTTCGGCAGTTTTTATCATAAGAAATCTTGAAAGACAAACACAAAACATGTGCCTTTGTATGTGATCGCGTCTCAGTCTAACTATCAAACTAGTCGAACTGTTTTGACTAGTTAAATCACTTGATATGGATGGTTCGATGTAAAAAACACGGATTGAAAAATCGGTCCCTGTATAATATAATACAGGAAAATCTTATTTTTCATTTTCATCTCAGTCTTTAAGATAATAAGGATTTTTGTACAACTAGTCCATGCCGTTTGGAGTTGCTTATCCTAATACCTACTTTTTTTCACTCTTGTCGCTAGGATAAATCAAGATTTCGAGCTCGAGCTTTTATTGTGAGAGTATCCTGATAGGACGCCCATCGTTTGAAAATTTCAGCAAGATCGACATCAACATCTCTCACTGATAATCTTCTCATATAATAAGTATAACTGACCTAATTAACGTTTTTTTCGAAATCATTTTTTGTTCGGCAGTGAACATGCCGGTTAGAAGATTTCGTCAAATTTCGCGCTGAAGATGGATAATCTTAAATTAACGATAATAATTATGACAGCGGTTTACAAAAGCGTGATTCAGGATCTTGATTTTTGGTATAAGGACTTCTAGAAAAGATGTTCTAATGGTCTGAGGTCTTTAAGAAAAATTTCTGATAAATCAAGGAAAAATATTAAAAAATCAGACTCTTGTATGTCATTCCTATATCTACCCAAGCACACAAAAAAATCGTGAAGCGAAACTTTGCATCTGGATTAAGATGCATTTATCTTGATTGAATTTAGCTGAAAAATCTAGCTCGAGGTTCTCCACCATCTGACCATATATGACTGATTATTCGCAAAGACTGATGAGAATGGCAAAACGAAAAACGATTCGAAATATCAGCAATAAAGAATCTGATGCTCTAAAACCGCCGAAAAAAAATGTGAACATGGTTATTTATCGTGCTGGAAAAAGTTCTAACGTTCTTATCGTATTGCACAAAGATCGAAAAAGCTGATCGAATTCTAAAATTGGAACCATTGGAGTCAACATCAGCAGTTTTTCCTGAGCATATTTGAGTTTTCATGAGCAGTAACACGTTAGAACAGTGTCCGAACTGAAACCTTGTCACTGTTATATCAACCATCTATATATGTTTGGAATACAAGAAATATCCACTGTGCTGGTTCTGACTAAAAGTAAAAGATCAGTATCTACAATAACGGATTTAATGATCTAGTCTGAATATGTTTTTTGAAAGAAAGTGTATGTCACAACTCTGTATGGATTCGTAGACTCTGATGCTGCTTTGTAGAGTTCATACAAGCTGACACAAATTCGTACGGAGCTCAAGTATTGACATTAGTACAGTTCAAAGTTGCTACAATACAATTTACTTTTTTTTGCATTGGAAAAGAACCAGAATATGATTGAAATAATTAACTGTGTGCGATGCCGTTTCTTCTACAATAAATGTTCTAAATATCGCAAAATGTTGTTGTTAGAGCAGACCACAGAAAATCGACGTTATCTCCAATCAATAGTTTTGCTTGGTAATTGAAGGACTATTGCGTAAACATATTAATCCTACATAGATGAAAAGAGCGACTTGTATGGAGGAGGGCTCTCTATTTTTCATGTGAAATATCTATCTCGTGTTTGGATTGTCTCATGACAGTAGCAAATATAACATTTTTAGGATTGTTTTATTTCTACACTGGAACGGTTCTAAACTGTGGCTAGTTACAATGTAAAACTTTTAAGAGTGAATAAAAAAATGTTTCCTGGTATAAGCCGACGACTATTTCGTAAAAGTAATCAAAGACCATCCGCAGAGGATGATGAAACACTGATAGGCGGCAACTATTTTCACCCCACCACTACCGCAGATGGTTAAAATTTTGTAAATGTCATGTTGAACACTGTTTTTTTTAATATTGTTTCACCACCTTAACGCAATTTTTTTACAGAAAAGCGGCACTTTTCTGGCATGACATCAGATGTATCCAATAGACAATGATAGAGAATGAATGAGAGGAGGTGCCTATAATTTTGCATAATAGATTGAAAATGTAGACCTACTTTAACTAGCAGAAAGTGAATTTTTTTCTAGTATCATCTCTAAAAGGATTGTTATTTTAGGTGTCCATTGACTGTTGTTTAAGCATTGTTAATTATTATAGGAGAATTGGTGGAGTGAAATGTTTTTGTATACAAGGAATAAGAAAATTGACTTTTCCAGGATCACTGCATCTTTGTTTGCGAACTTTCTTTAAAGAAAAAAATCGATGTTTTCCTTCTTACTGTTCATTGACCTATTTATTAGCGCAGTTGACAAGAAATTTACTAAAATTCAAGCCGTCGACGCCAAAGATGGATAATTGTTCCAAGAATCTAGTCGCAGATCAAAAATGGTAAGCACCATCGTCTAATCTTTTCCAGCCCAAATGTCTACATGTATTGCTCACGAAAAAACCGTATACAATAATAAACATCATTATTCTGAACAAATAAGTTTATAAGAAATTTCATACGGGTTATTGAAATTTTAGAAAATCCTACCGTATGAGGGTTTAGAGTAAGACGTTCTACTATAAGCAAAATTACCAGTTCCTGAAAAGTAATCTCATTCTGCAATTTATGTCTTTTAAATCCTGACAGAAACTAATTATGTGCCAATCAATTCTCATACAATATTTATACTAAGTAACAGCTCTAAGTAAGATCTATTTATACGTGTAACACCATTTTTCCTCATTAAAAATAGCTGAACTATGCTAAAAATACTACGAAAAAAATTAGAATCTGGTTATAATTAACCACGAGTTAAACAACAGCAGTGTCGGCGTCTGTGTACGTAGAAATGCTTAATTCTAGCTTTCAAGGTATGAAATGTGACTATAAAACAAATTTATTAGATACAAACAAAGTTGAATTTAAAAATCAAAACATTTCATGTTTTTGTCTCCTAAAATTCAGCGAGTCGAATAAACCTATTTCTCATTCAAAAAGTTCAATGTATATAAGATTGGTTTTATAATGCATTCGTCAATTTTCTAAATGACGTTTTATGATACTCATCACTTCGAAATGATGTATATTCCCTATATTTAGACAAAATAAATTTTTAAAACAAAAAAAAAAAATTGTATTCAATGTACAATAGAACCATAGAATCTACCTCACAATACACAACATTAGTCTAACAACTGTTGAGCTATTTTTTCTTTTTTTTTTTGTTGTATTATTATAGTAAAAAAGTTAAAAATTTGTAAATGATAATGAGATGAATAATATGTAGTAGAGTATGGTATTCTATTATTGATCGAACTATAAACTCTCTTAGGATGTGTCAATCATCTTGTAGTTCATGGCGTCAGATTTTTTTCTTCTTCTGTTTCTAGATTGGACAAGGAGAAAAATGAAGAGTAAAATAAAAAAAGTTTTTTTTGTACGATTTCTGCGTATAATACATTTACGGTTTAATTAACGCCATTTTTCTTGTTACTATTGGGATCAGACGTGAAGGTACATTTGAGAATTCATAATTTATATATGTTCTTACGTCATTGTATGTTAAAATTGAGATGAGAGATACAGTTTAACAAAACGTTTATTCATGCACATTTACATATCAATTAGTGTCACATGCCACTGATCTTCAACTATGATCTTGATCAAAAACTATATGCACCAGTTTGTCTGATTGACAAAGCCTAATGAAAATTGCTTTCATAAAAATTACATAGTTACTAGATTTATGTTCAATTCTTTAAAGTAGATAAATGATCGAATTCTTTTAAAATTAAAATAAATATGGATTTTTTTTTCTTTTTCTCTTCTAAAGATGGATTGATTATTCCCTTAGGTGAAATATTAATGAAATCTTTCTAAATAGAATATAGATCTTGTAGACAAAGGTTTGTGTTAATGTGTGTTTTATTATTACATAATCTCTATCTGTTATGTTCATCTCTTCACATGAAGATAATTATCATCAGTTACAACAATTGTTTCGTGTGATGATAATTGTCTAAAACAAAACAAAAAAAAAGGAAAAAAAAATTCCCTACTGAAATAATTACCATTTTAATGTCTTGAAAAGTGATATCTACTAATTCTAGAAATAGATGACAATGATGATGATGATGGAAATTTTTCTGGGTTTTCTTCTCAAGCTTTGAGTGTATATTATGAACAAAATAGGATATCTTAAAAATATGTGTAAATGAATCTATATATATATATATAAATGGTTAGTTGCCTTTTTATTCTTATTCTGACGTAACAAATACACAGAGATGATTTTAACGTAAAAGTTTGTAAAAACAGTTATTATCTTTGTGTAAAAAAATAATTAGACAAATATTATAGAAGAAAACAAATCAATTGAATAGGGAAAAAAACATTTGTCGATGCTTATGTAGCAGTAATAATACACCAACAGAGAAGAAGAGAGCTAAGAGAGTTTTTAATTTGCAATTTTGACATTGAATTTCCAATGGGAAAAATAAGATTTTTTTTTTTTTTTAGAGATTTATTGTTGTACGACTAACTATTACTGTTTCAATTCATTTACATCATAAACTAGTTGTATTTTTTCTACATCTGTGATATGTTTAAACAAGTTACGTGTTCGAGCTTTTTTCTTTTCATGTTTACAAATCATCTCTCATCTATTATAATTGAAAATAGTGATAATTGTTTTAAGACGTAATCCCCGGCAAAAAAAAAAAAAGAAAAGATACACACACTTTAATTTTTATAACTTATAAATACATGAGAGGTTTCTTGAAAATGTTGTTGAAACCTTAGATTATATATATATATATATATATACAATATGCATATATATATTGTGTGTATGTGATACAATCGCACTTGCACAAAGTGAACATACAATGTTGCTTTTTTTGTTTCAGAATTGATATGTATAAAAGAACACATAACAAATAATGTTCAAGTAACACTTATAGAATAAGAATCAATCACAATTTTAAGACATCTATAAATATATCGCTCTATTTGACCCATTCGTTGGTATATTGTCTATAGTGCCTAGGTTTAACGATGCGTCAGTCACAGAACGATGCTCATCTTTGAACACTATGTTGACAAATGAAACAACTTTTCTGTAAATATTAAAAATTCTATTAAAAAGGGTAATTTTTTTGTACAAAAAAAAAAAAAAGAAAAAAAAAAAAGAAGAAATACCCAATCAATTCACCCTTTTCATACAAAAAATTCTTCTCTTATCTAACCAAGGCAATAGAGAGAAAAAAATGTTAAAATAAAATAATCTATAGATAGATTGTTTTCGTAGTGGATAGCTATTTTTTATTCATGGTCATTAATAAAAACGAAATGTAATTAAAAAAAAAATTTGTATGTATGAACAGAAAATCTCTGCAACAAGAATGTTGTTATCTAAAGACAAACGCCATCTGATCTTTCTTCTTATGATGTCCTTGCGCTTTTATAATAAATATTATTTGAGCTTTTGATTCAATGATACTGAACATATGTATTACTTGTACTCTTACCAATCACCATAAAAAAAAAGAAGAAACAAAAAAAAAAAAAAGAAAGAAAAGACGATGAAAAATGTAGTAATAATAGTTATTATTATTAGAAGAAACAAGAAGAACGAAAGAGATGAGACAAAGTCTGTTTTTCTTTTTTGTTGTTGAATTGATAATCATATCTGTTTGACGATGGTAATAAAAATATATGAAAACACATCATTAACTCGTTAGTTGTAACCATATGGTCATAAATGAACTCAACAAAGAAATAGGAATGATAGAAAAAAAAAAAATAGCTTGCTGTGTGTGAAAATAAAATAGATAGATAGAAAGAATACAAATGACAAATAACATTTTTATCTCCCATTGTGAATTATGGATGCCAACAGTTTTTGTTTTTACAACATAAATTATTCAATTTATCATAAAATTGGCAAACACAGCAGTTTTTTAAATGAAACTAATTTATCTTTTTCTTTTTTGTTACAATACTACTCAATGTTCAATGTGCTTACTTATTCATACGACAACAACAATAACAACAACAACAACAACAAAAGAAGTGTATACATGTATATTGGCTAGACAGACGTTCTTGTTATATAATGAGAATGTTTTTAGCACTCTTTCAACTGTGTTGAATTTCATTAATCAAACATCTTCAACTGAAAAACTTTTATAATTTGCGATTTTAATCTCGTACTTATAGCAAAAAAACAACAACAACATGTTTTCACTATATAAAAATTTAACTGAAACGTTGGAAAAAAAAAGAATTATTGACATAGTAGAGTATTGAAACTAAAAGATGCAAAAATGCGAAGTTTCTTTTTTGTGTTCAAACGAAAATAAGGATGAGTCATTTTTATTTTTATTTTTTAATTTTTCATATTATGTAAGAAATAGAATTCATCAAGAAAAAACAGTAGACAATGTACAAATGTAATGAAAAGAATTTTCATTGTTCATTTCATGAAATAACAGTTTACATGTCTCATTATGGATGTGTTTCTTCTAATCAATCAACAGAAAGACGATAAAATTTCATTAAAACTAGGAATTCATAAATATTTCAATGTTTCTTTTAACTCTCTAACTTCAGACTTAATACTATGATAGATGTATATACATATAGATCAAAAATAGTTACCTCAATATCAAATTTATAGAGAAATAATATAATCAAGCAACAGTTATGTATTATTTTGTATTAAAATATATAAATCATCGTGGGAGAAAATAAATGTTTTTCTGTATTTTATAGAGCAGAAATAATTATTTTCAAACTAAAATAATCGTTTTTATTTTTTATTACTATCCATTATTGTTTTAATTCCAGAGATTTTTATTATATTAGACTTCATGTGTTTAACAACAGAAGAAAGATCTAATTTGTTTTGTAATCAAATATAATAATAATTATATTTCTTTTTCTTCTTTTTCTTCTTCTTTTTTACTATTATTAGATGAATATATCTTAAGTTAAATGGATATATGTGATGCAATATAAGCCGAAAATTGATCAATAATTGTAATTTATCTCTGCTCTTCAAAAACATCTGTGACAAGTTCATCGCTCTCTTTTTTCCTATTATTTTTTTTTTTGTCTTCTGAGATAAGTAAGCATAAGACTGTTCATAGAAGCAAAATTGAATGTGTATGTTCATTGGCAAATGACAGCAAGACGTTTTTTTTAACTAATCGCCAAACTGTCAGATTAGTGAATGATTTTTGAGTTAAAAAAAGAAAGTGTTGATGAAAAATTGAATTTTGAGACTCTCTTTCATGTATGAAATGTCTTTTCTCGGTATATTATAAATTTATTTTCTCGTTTTTTCTTCATCATATGGACATGATATTATTTTGTCCACTTTATTTTCAAAGTGTTTAATCTTACAGAACATTTCAACTTTTCTAATAATACTTGTCCTTGTAAATACATTCGAATTCTTACACCTATTCGTCAAGTGTTAAATTAGCATCAATATCTATTCATTTGTATTGTTATATACGATGTGTTTGAATTTGCTTATATTTCTCAAAACATTATAAACAATCTTAACTTTTGTTTCTATCAAAACAAACGACAACTTCAAATGAAAACTTACTGTGTATATGAATAAATTTATCTCTCTCTCTCTCTCTGTCTCTCTCTCTCTCTCTCTTTTATTCGACATTTTGGTGTATTATTCTAATTTTTTCTTTTTTTTTTATGTTTCTGTAAATCATAACTGTCTTGCTTCTATATTGTCAATAATTTTTTGAATAACTGCCGTTAGATACAGATCATTTTACATATGCGAAAACATACATTATCTCCCCTTTTGACTTGAATATAACTGACCATGTTGTTAATGGATCAACATTTACTCTCTTCGTATCTATATAGAGCATAACTATTTATTATAAACAATTACAAACTATTGGAACTAAAACATATAAATAAAAATTTTATCAGGATGTCTCGTTCAGTTAACAATCACAACTACATTATGTCATGAAAAAGGAAAAAAAAAAATTTTTAATTTTTTGTATTGAAAATATGAGAGAGAATAAGAACAGAAAATTCTTTTTTTCTATTATTAACTGTGAATATATAGTGGAAGTTTATATTAAAAAAATAATATTCAATTCATCATATTTTATAATAGTATTCTAGCAAAATCGACTAGCTCTTTCATTGTTAAATCTAAAAAAGCATGAATATTGAATTATTCGTATAGTTGATGTTAAACCATATCAACGTCTTTTCTTCTATAAAGTGCGACTAATGTCCTCCATGTGACTGTCTACTGTATTCAGTTTCAAATTGATGCTCTTTTAACATTTGCTTCTCTCATTTTTAATCATAAAAAGTAGGATTTTTGTACAATTTTTTTTCTTTTTACTTTTAAGAAAAAGAAAGTAGAAATAATGACGATAATGATAATTTTTCCGGTGTACCTTTTTTTTCTTTTTTGACTTGTGTACAGTCTTTTTTCTTCTTCTTCATCTTTGTCTTCGTCTTTTAGCTGATAATTATGATACGAGATCTGCTTCTTTTTTTTCTTCTTTTTTTTTTTTAAAATGAATTAGAACAGTAGAACGACTAGTTGAACAATTACTAGCTCTATATGAAACACGGAAATGAGTCTATTCAAGTAGAAAAAAAAAGTAAACGGCTTATTGTACCATTTATAATGATGGGAAGAGAGGAGGCAAAACAAAAAAAAGTTGCTTCAACAGTTCTGAACAATCTTGAAAATGAAAGAAAAAGAAAAAAAAAGGGAGTTATCTATTTCAGAACAGACAAGAAATTGGACAAAAAAAAAAAAAAAAAGAAAAGAATATATATATATATATGTAGATATATATGTAGAACACGAAGAGTGAGAAAGACAGAGATATGGTTCCATTGATATATAGCTGAGTGTTAATATTCTCTTTCTCTCTTGTATTCAATGTGTCGTATAAATAATGAGGAAATCATTTTTTTCCTTTCTGTTTTTTTGCTTTCAACGATATGTTAAGAGAACCACCTTATTTGATAGACATTCTTTTTCTGCTGTTTTTTTTATTTTTTTTTTTTTACAGATTTTAATCTGTTCTATATCCTGATCATAAAGTATAAACTGTGCGAGTTTTTTTTCTTCTTCTTCTTCTTCTTCTTTTCAACAACATATTGATGACAATATTTTCTTTTTTGAGCGCAACGATCTTCACACACACACACACACACACAAATTAGGGTAGGTCTGATATTTGTATGTAATTAAGATTTTACTTCTCATTTGACAAAGTTGGTTGAACTATTATGGTTCGAATAAATATTTTAATTTTAATTTATTTTTTATACTTGATGGATATTCATAAAAACGAAAAAAAAACGATTGTATTTTTATTTTATTTTTTTGTCTACTTTTTCTTCTAGTGTTTATTAATTGTAGTATTTCTAATAGTCATCAAGTCTCATCTATTTGTTTTAGATTTATGCATAAAATGTTTTTTTTACCATCTGTCTTAATTTTATCAATATTGACGATACAAATATGTTTTAGTAAAAAAGATACCATACATATAATGGAAGATCTTCCAATTGGTAGTGCTATTTATACATTTCCATTTGATTCATGTTCATCTATTAATACAATTCATTCATTACCAAATAGTAATCGTTTTAGTTTTATCGATGGTCAACGTAGTCAAAATCAATATTTTCTTATTGATCCATTTACGGGTCGTGTAACAACAAAAAAATTAATTGATCGTGATGATTTTTGTTTAAATCGTTTATGTTCATGTGAACGTTGTGAAATTAATTTAGAAGTATTATGTGTTAATTCTGATGTCTATTTTACGGGTGTATCAATTATTATTGATGATTTAAATGATCATGCACCAAGATTTGATAAATTAAATTATGATATTGAAGTATTAGAAAATGTACCAATTGGTTATATTATTCCACTTGATGCAGCTATTGATCGTGATTATGGAAATAATTCTATACAAGGATATAAATTAATTCAAGATGAACAAAATAAAATTAAAAATGTTTTTCAATTACAACAAGATTTATTATCATTACGTTTAATAAAATTACTTGATCGTGAAATATGTGATATATTAATTTATACTTTGATAGCAACCGATGGTGGTCAACCACGTTTATCTGGTCGAATGAAAATTACAATTAAAATAATGGAGTAAGTTATAAGATTTTGATGACAATTTATTTATTAATAAAAAAACAAATATATATATATTTTTTTTAAGTGTTAATGATAATTCACCTATTATGGATAGAAAAGAAATTTATGTACAATTGAGTGAATTAACACCCATTGATAATTTAGTAACACGAATACATGCATTTGATGGTGATAGTGGACTTAATGGTCAAATACGTTATTCAATATCATTAATAGATCCACCAAGTGCAAATAAAACATTTAAATTAGATTCTGAAAGTGGTGAATTAAAATTAGCTAAATTATTAGATTATGAAATAGAAAAACATTATCGTTTAACAATTTGTGCTGCGGATCGTGGACAAGGTTCAATGCCAGCATTTTCCATTGTCGATGTAACAGTAAAAGATGAAAATGATAATGAACCATTGTTTATGATTAAATTTGCTGAATATAAATCGGAATATGTCTATTCAAATAATACAAAAATAATTTATATTAAAGAAAATGCACCAAATGGAACATTTTTAGTATGTATTGTCTATTATTCAGACTTTTTTTTGTTAATCAACGTATACAAAAAAGATCTCTTGAAATAATTATATGTTCTTGTTTTTTATTTTGACCGATGATCTTAAATTTAAACGTCTATTTGTCATAACGAAGAAAAAAAATTTCATAAAATAACAAATTCTTAACGTTTTTTTTGAGTTTATGGGCAAGGTTAAAAATAAAAATTTACGAACCATTGAGGCTATCATGTTAAGAATTTTAATAAAAATATTATTTTTATTTTATTTTTATTAAAACTTTTATTAAAATTCTTAACATAATAGCCTCAATAGTTCTTTAACAAATTCTACTTTTACTTTTTGTTAAATTTTTGTTATTTTAGTTTTCTCAGTCTATTATCATTGATCTTTTTCGTTTAGGGTCATATATCAATAAATGACATTGACGAAGGTGAAAATGGTCATGTTAATTGGAAATTGAATGGAAATGAAACAATTTATACAAAAGAAATATTTAATGACGCATTTTTAATATTCACAAATCGTACATTTGATCGTGAAATAAATGACTTTTATGAAATATCATTATTTGCTGTTGATAATGGTCAAATACCAAAATCAAATACATTTAATTTTTCGTTAATAATCTTGGATGGTATGATCAATTTATTCAAATAAAATCTCTTTACTTAAACAAAATTTCAACGGTATATTTTTTCTCATTTCTTTTCTTTGTTTTTTTTTATCTTCTAGAAAATGATAATGAACCATTATTTGAACAAAATTCGTATACCGTTAATATTCAAGAAAATATTCTTGTTGGAAGTATTATTGTCTCTGTACATGCCACTGATTTTGATCAAAATGATAACGGTTATATAACATATCGAATAGTGGCCAATGATAATATTGCATTAGAATATTTTAATATAAACGAACATACGGGCGATATTCGTGTTCAACAATCACTTGATCGTGAAACAATATCTCAATTTAAATTTGAAGTATCAGCTTCTGATAATGGTCAACCATCTTTAACATCAATTGTAAACTGTACAATAAATATTTTAGATATTAATGATAATAAACCAATATTTTCAAATAATACGTTTGAATTTTATATACAAGAAACACAAGAAGCACAAACAATAATTATAGGACAAATAAATGCAACAGATTTAGATGAAAGTCAAAATGGTCAAATTAATTATAGATTAATTTATAATCGAACAATTGATTACACTAATGAAACAAGAAATGATATCAATGATAATGAATGGCCATTTTATTTGACACTAAATGGGACATTTTATTTAAAAGGACATGTTGGTAAGTAGAAAAATAAGTCTTGTTAAAAGATGATTAAATGCTTTGTAAACTAGTTTAAAAAAATGATCTTCTCAGAAATCTATGGAATCATTCTAATTAAGTTACTTACTCTTCATGTCATGTTATCAGATTTAACCATTGTATTTGTTACCTATTGTTAAATGAAATATATTTTTTAGATTATGAACAACAGACTCGATATGATATGTCCGTTATGGCATATGATCAAAAGGGTTTGAATACAACTGTACCATTAACAATTCATATTCAAAATCGAAATGATTGGTGTCCTGAATTAAAAAATCAGACAGTCTATTTTTTTATAAATATCGATGAATGGAATCAAACAGCATTGTATAATCCTGTTGAAATTGATGATGGAGATAATGATACTTGTCAAATGATTCTATTAAATTTTAATAATTTATTTCAATTAGAAGAAATATCACGAAATATTTTTAATTTAAAAGCTATTGCTATACCGTACAATGAACTCTATGTATTGGATATTAAATTGCAAGATATTGTTCCTAATGATGATAAAACATGTGAAAAACGTGTTAAAATAATAGTTGCAATTGGAAATAATCAAACAAATCAATCACAAGTTCATGAAATAGCTCAACAATATTTAGAAACAATACGTTTAAGAGATATACATGCAGCTAGACAAGGATCATATTTTGATTTGACATTATTCAATATTATTGGATTATTTATTATTCTATGTTTTCTAATTATTCTTATACTTATTGTCATTCGAATTGGTCTAGCAACAACGAGAAGAAAATCGACTCGTTATCATATACATCATCATAAAGATCATCCAAATAGAATTGGTACACTCTATCGTTTACAACAAGAACAAACAGAGACACAATTACCTTTACTAGCAAATAATGGTGGTGAACATTCATTAACATCATCATTGATCGTTAAAAATACAAATGGAAATGAGAATATTGGAAATGATGAAGAAGAGGTAAGTCTTTAAAAATCAATCGTGTAAGATAACTGATTATCTAATCTCACTTTTTCAAACAACTTTAAGTTGTTGTGTGTATATTAAAATTGAATTCTATAAGGTGACTCATTTAGAAGCTAAGTTTATTCATGCACGAGAAAAAATGGAAGCCAAGTGTGTCAATTATAGGCATAGGTTTCGTTGTACATGCGCTTGAGTCTATTAGTTCAATAAGAGATTAACTAGTTTTTTTTATCTAAAACGATGATTAGTATCATAATGCAACGTTTATATAAATCAATTGACAAATATAAGTAAAAAATCTGAACTATCTAAATCGTCCTAATGCTGTTACATAAATGATAATGGCAGTGACGAACACGCAGTTGTTGTTGTTGTTGTTGTCAGTTTTAATAGAAAGATATCTAATATGATTAAGTTATAATAAACACGTTTGCTGTGGCTATTAAA
The DNA here is from genome assembly GCA_905250885.1 of Didymodactylos carnosus. Lineage (NCBI taxonomy): Eukaryota > Metazoa > Rotifera > Eurotatoria > Philodinida > Philodinidae > Didymodactylos > Didymodactylos carnosus. The sequence continues at coordinate 15,190 of CAJNOQ010000886.1, forward strand.
ATGATTTTAAAAGGGTCTAAACATATTAATGATCTATCGATACAGAAGTAAAATATACATATGAATACTTTCTTTATTTGAGAAGATAGATTTGAAATGCAAGTGAACAGGTGACACAAGCAAAATACTTATTGGAATATTCGTAAAACGTCTTCTACATCTTCTATACGAGATTAGATAGCGAGACGTTAAAAAACGGGAGAGAATAACTGATTAATTTACCAAATATTTTGGGTTATCATATAAATTGACCATAAATACGTGTACGTATTGTTAAATCCATGGTTTAGAAAGGTACCATCGAAATTCATTGCGATTATATTAACTCTCTTACACAAATTACTATTACATTTTGTATACGAGCTCATCTTCTTATGCCTAGTTCCTATTATATATATTGTTAAAATGTCTGTTCTCTGCAAGTCATTTCATCGAGTGACGCACAACTTATTTGCATGTTAAAATCAAGATAAGAGAGAGCGGCTACGAACAGTATATGTTTCTGATGATTAACTATTGATCATTCTATTGTGATATGATCAAGTTTCGTCTTAATCAATGTAAAGGTAATAGTTCTTAATCAACGAAAAGATCTTTAGTTGACAAGTTACTCTCCTTCAATCAGGATATTTCATATCCGTATTGACAAATCTGTTTCAATTGTTTCACCATATAAGAACCGTATGTTAATGAAAAATATACAATTTTTCTCTATTGTAAAGTTTGTGTGAACTGTTGTCGCTTGGTTAATTCATTGTCCATATGGTTCCGCTATTATTTTCATCATAGGAGACAAGTTCCGTTTCATTACGTTTTTTTCTAATTAATAGAAGTTGTCTTTTCCTTTTTTTTTAAACTCAAACACTATATTGTCGGTCAACTTCTCTTCTAAATATAACGAAGCGTAACTGATGTAAAATCTATATATCTAAACAAAACATTAACAAGAAATCTTATTATAGTTTGTTTAGCAATAAAAATAGATCTTTTATCTATTCTACTGGAGATGTTTATCAGTACGACTTTGTTGCCAGGTCGAATATAAGTCGATTTGCACGTTATTACTATTTTGCCATTAGTGTCATTTTTATAATCTATTGAAATAATACATTGTTTGTTTGTTAACGATAATTAGCTCTTAATTAAATTAATTTCCATTCAAGTGTATACATATAACACTCAATCTAGATATATATACATATGTGTGTATCTCTAGAAACAAATTGAACGAATTCATTGTAGCCGGAAGTTGATTTTATTATCATTGAAAAATTATAGAATAAACATCATCTCATTTAACGGAATTCCTCATAATTTGCACGTCCAGATTATGTCCTAGTAAAACAAAGTAAAATCGAGGGAGGAAGGGGCGGGTAAGTCAATTTTTTGACACCATTCGAATTTAAAGTGTTTTTCATGAATTCGTAGAATATTGTTATGGTTATTATTGACGACTCAATATGGAAAGTAAAATTTTCGAGTTGTCGAAGTCTCTCTCTGATGAACGTTATTCTACTTGTTTTTCCAAAGTTATGGCGGAAACACTGTCGAATTCCAATTGAATAATGACAATTGAGCCGTTTTCTTTCTCTCAGCCTTATGTTTTTAGTCGACGCAACAGACATCAGTCTATAAAGTAACTACATTTTTGCTAGCAAGCATTCTTAGAAGCTAATTATGGTGTTTGTTTGAAAAAAAAGAAATCACCTTGGTTGAAATAATCATATTGAGTTTATTTAGTTAATTGGAAAAAAATATCGATCTAATTATATCTGTCATAAAGTGAGCTGGTTCTTTTTGTAAAATTTAATCCTCTAAACTCAAAAATTTCTTGTTATAATGATTTAGATGAATAAAAAGTGTTAGAGGAGATCAACAACAGAGGAAAAAAAAGAGTAATCTTAAACATTGTCTGACACGCCATATATACGTGATGATGTAAAACACAAAACGAGTAAGATCGAAATCCTTCATGACATAGGAATGACAGATATAATCTATTGATAGTATTTCACCTGTCTGCTTTATAAGACAGGCGGAGTAGATTACAATAAATGAAAATTAGAGGATAATGTGTTAAAAAACAGCTACTGTCAAAGGTAAATGATGGATTAAGAATAATGAAAAGAGAAATTTTTTACTATAGAATTGATAGACCTTGACCGTTTAGTCACAAATGTTTGAAGTATGCGCATATATTTGTCTAATTCTAAATTATAAAGAGTTTTAGAAAAATGATCTAATTTAAGAAAATGAAATAGGATTAATGAAAGTGTTGTACTTGACATATTCATCATAAAGTAATATGACAGTTGTAGACTTTTATAAAATGATGTATAACATCATTGAACTATATAAAATTCTATAATATTTTGGAAATTATATTAATACTATTTTTTTTCCCTAGCACATGCTATCTCAATTGAATCAGTCGAAATCTTTTACATTAAAATCGAACACGTATTCTGTCATACCCGATATACATACCATTCGTAAGTATAAAAGAAGAAAAGAATCATTTAAATACATAAATGAATTATTTGAAATATCTTTTAGAAGATCAAACTACTACTCAATTGGCATCAACACTACGTGTAAGAGACAGTGGTTATGAATCATGTGATGCTGATAAATCAAAAATACCTAACAGTCAATCAAATGTATCCTTGTCACCCGATGGTCAGACATTAATCGTATCTTATTATACTACACCACCCATTCTCGATAATAATACTCTTTCTCAACGAACAACACTAAGAACATTTTCTAGTCAACCTTATCAACAACATCAAAACGATTCAATCATTAATCGTGTAAGACTAGCTGAACAAGAAATAATAGAAGTATGAGAGAGAGAGAGAGTTTCAGATGTTTTTTTAAAGATAATATGCTCAGGTTTTTATGTGCCATATCGAACAAAAACAAAGCTCAACAATGTTAATTTGTCTATTCTACGTCATTTTTTAATACAGTGCTGTTGTACATAGTTTTTATTTGTGTCATTTATGTTTTTGTTGTTATTAGAATTTTTTCTATTGTCTCTAAAATTAAAGAGTTGAAAACAAATCATTTTAACAAGTTATGAGTTATCCACAATCACCGTCTGCATACTCAATTTTCGAATTAAAACTCTAAAAATTTATTTATCTAAATTGCTCTTATCGTTTTCCAAACATTCTTAATTTCTTTTCGTGATGTTGTTTCATGAGTTTTACATAGATCATATTATTTTTTATCTCATGGCTAAAAGTAGTGATTTATTATTGAGAATAGTCAATGAACTTTTAATCAATAATGAATTTTGTTTAATTTTTTTCCAACGATTTATTTTCTCTCGTATTCAAGGATACAATAATTAAACGCTTAATTTAACATTATATTGTATATATATATATATATATATATATATATATCCATTCCTTACGCACATTACTCGTTTTTAGCTCAAAGTGGAAATTGGACGATAAGCGAAAAAAATAAATAACAAAACGGCGGTTCAGTCAATATGGCCACCGGGCATATTAGAGTTTTACGTCTATGCATGATTAAACGCTTATTAATTGATCGTTTTTTTTGAAGAAAAAAAAAAAACTGTATTTTGTCAATATACATAGACACACATCTATGCGCGCATACAAAAATAATTGACTTGACTAGAAAGTTAAAAAATAGTTTGTTAGAATAAGCGAAGAAATAAAAAAAAGGAAGATTGCATTCGTTTAAAAAATTAAAATGGATAACAGAAAAAGGCTTTTAATTGAAACCTATTGTATTCTTATATTGATTTTTAGTAACCATTAAAATTTTATGGATATGTAGTTAAATCTATATATATTATTTTTGTTGAAAACGATCTAATATAAGAGTATTTTTGTTTTTCAGTCATATTTCGTTCAAAAAAATTCCAATGTCATTATGCAAGAAGAAATATATATATAAGGGTAATTGTACCTGTTGTTTCAAGTTTGTTTTTGACACGACTAACACAGTGATCAATCATAAGCCACAAATGGCATATAATATACACGTAAATTTATTTAGTTACATTGATACTCTCAAAATATATACACTTCATTCTTTCTTTCGCTCTGTCTCTCTCTGTTTTTATCAAGTGTCATGTTCAGTTAATGAGTATTTGTAATTTCATTTAAGTAGAAAAAAAACCAACAACTCTTCATACAACGATGTCTGAGAACATAGACCTGATCAAGACTCAACACACAACAAAACAATCAATCAGTAAAGGGATAAGATGTTGTACAGAAAAAAATAACAATCTTCAAAAATATTTCAAAGAAAATAGTTCATACTTTTTCAAAACACAAAGAAAATATTTTTGATCATATTTATATACATTGAAAATATTCTCTGTAGAATACTGACATTATAAGCAGAGCATCTGAAACAAAATAAATTATCCATTTCCAAAATTGGTATCTTACAGAAAAAATGAGAATAATTTCCCATCCTTCAGTCAAATGAGAAGATTTTCAGAAAAAGTATATGGTACTGTAGCCCAACGTCTCTTCGTTCGATTGCACTAATTCCTCTATCTCCAATATTTTCAGCAAGGTTTCTAAAAAGCTCTGGACGGTGATTATTCAGAAAAAGTGAAAAAAAAGTCTTCACAGGCAAAGATATATACGGCAGATTCATGCGTACAGGTAGATTGAATTCAACATAGTCGAAAACTTATAAAAATATCTATACGAATTACTTTTAGATTAAACCAGAAGAAATATTACTTTTTCAAAAAAAAAGTATTTTATACTTTTCAAAGTCACTGTTTATCTAAGAGCTATTACCATTTATAACATTTCTCCCATAAAATGTGAATTGGTTTTAAATTAAAGAGAAAATTCGCGATAACAACAGGTTTTGGATGTCATCTCAGCCTTTAAGAAAAAGGATTTTTCTAAACTAATATATGTCTTTTCGAGTTGTTTATTTTGAAACCTACCTTTTGTGGCCCTTGTCGCTAGGATAAATCAAGGTTTCGAGCTAGAGCTTTCACTGTAAACGCATCTTAGTAGGATGCACATTCACTAAAAATTTCAGCAAGATCGTTAGTTTCTCTTCAAATAGATATCTGAGTGGAGATCGTTAATCAAAGAATAGCGCGAACGTTTGTGGAGTGTAAAAGTCGTTTGTGCGCTTCCTCATCTCTCACTGATACTCTTCTAATATAATAAGTGTAATTGACCTGGATTCTGTTGCTCTCTTCTGCGCTTCTCTCTACACAGTAGTTTCTAGACATACAAAGGGAATGAAGTGAACTATTCACAGTACGTAATTGATTAAACTGTCTGTCTTCTTCGAATATATTTTCAATTAAAAATATTGTCATATGTCACTTCATATATACACGAAAATAAGTCGTTAATAATAATAGTATGAGAACGAGTTTTTTTTTTTCTACCATATACAAAGGTGAAAAAAAGCTTTTAAAGTTCTGTCTCACTCTCACAATCTTTTATCATTAATTTTTCTACTATACAGTGGGTACCAGTGAAATGAATTCTTTTCCTGTCGACAGCTTTTAATTATTCGTAGGATAAAAAGAATTGTATGTATAATTCACTAACTATGTGCAAAAAAGAAAATTTCTTATAGCATAGAGAGAGAGAAAGAAAAATGAACTATACTATATTTAAAGGGCTTTGATTAACAACAGAATTGTTTCGGATAATGAATGAGAGAAAATATTTTACTTAGTAATTTTTTCTATACATAGTAAATGAAAGTAACATTATCAAATAGACTTCCGCCAGTCATTTGTAGTTGTACGCTTCAATTCCGGTTTTAACGGCTGTGCACCCTAAAGCAACAATTAATAATACCGTTGCGAGAACAATGCTGTAAATATTTAATGAACCTCAATCAAAGATGTCTATATACTACAATTAAGTGTCGTCTGCTATCAATTACTCGTTTAATACAGGCTATACACGTGTGAACTGTTCTACTGCATGCGGTTATTGTTAGTATCAAAATATTTGTTCAATATTATTGACAAATTGATATTTATTAAATTGACATATATTTTTGATTTATAGTGTATGAAAGATTTTATTTTACATAAAATTTAGGATTATCAATAGAAAAAATCATAATGCATTACATAACCACAGCACAAATCAACTAGTATTGTTCTTTGTGAAAGTATTTTTATGAGATGTCTGTGCGCTAATCTGCTTACTGAAGTTTCTAAAACTTAGTGTTATCTTAAGGTCGATAGTATTTGAACAGTGTACATTTAAATAATCGTTATTTTCTACCAAAAATATGTACTCTTCGCAATAAATAATCGTTTTGTCAGACAAAATGTTTCTGGTAGTAAAGACTATGTCATTGAATTATGATAGGTACAAATGGTCAATTAGTTATGCAAAAACAGATAAAGCAAATGAGAGAACATTATTCACTAGTAGTTGGCTAATAAGCATAAAAATATAATTCTCAAATACAAAATTTTCATTGTTGAATAAATTGTACAAACAGTCGAGACAACTTCATTGGAGAATTGCATAGCCATCTTTGAGCTCTATGCGATGGGGATTTTCCCAATCTAATACAAAATTGGGTCATAATCAATGCATACGAGCTCATCAGATAAACAGGATAATGATAAAGAATTTCATTTGCTTATGTTGTGGAAAAATACTAAATTGACGATTCTATAGATTCAATACAGTAGCTTTAGAATCATCGATAAAACTGTAAAATGGCTGAAAAATTGAAGAATATTACAGAATTCCTAACAAAATTGATAGAAGTACGTAGCAGTCTTTGAACTTTGCTAGGGAGTATATAGAAGGGATAGAAATAATACTTTAACAACAGTTTTAAGTACTGAACAGAGGCGATCATGACTAATCCAAGAATTTACTTTAATTAAGTCAACTATAATACGTTGTTTTCTACAAAGGGAAAAGTGAGATAAATTGACTAAAAATTTTTTTAAGTAATATATAAAAAAGCAATCGTTTCTTAAATAATATACATTTTTTCTAAAACATATGAAACATTTTTGCGAAAGGTCCAATTAAAAAATTTGTGATGCCAAAAACGTTTTTTGAGTTGCCTCGCCAGATTCCTCTGTATTATTCTTAGACCTTGATAAGCATAGTATGATGCATCAGTAGAAAAAATTTTAGCCGTTGTTCGTTCTCTGTTTTTGTTTTTATTGCTTTTATATGAACAATTACAAAAAGGTGATATGTGCTTGAGGCTTAATTCAATGGCACGAAGCGTTCACTGCTGCATCTCTATAATACTTTGTTGCCACGGCAAACCAGAATTTTTCTGTATAGTATTCATTATTGTCAAACTTTGTCCGTGACCATTCATTTAAATTTTCTAAGCAACCAACGATTTGAAAAAAGTTTTCTCTATCCATCGTCGTCTTAACAAGGTAGACCAAACTAATTTTGTCATATGAAAGAAGTCATTTTTTCTTAGTTGTATTATGTAAATGACATTCTTTGAAGTATCAACTAATGTGATCAAAACTAGCTCCTGCACATATGCGACATAGGACCAGGTCGCCTAACGCTCAAGTTAGTTTCCCTAACGATGAAGATCGTCTTCGTATGGTTAAATAGCTATGACTCAATGGACTTTAGGGGTACTGGTATGAGCGACTTTTCGGGTCGATGGTATCCGAGGCAGATCTCTTCTTATCGTGTATCCTGTGCTGTTCTGTCTGTAATGCTGACGTTAGTATTCATAATCAACAGAATATTTTATGAATAGTTTGGGTCCTTCAAATACTTTTTTCTGAATAGTATCAATTTTTACTAACACATTATATTTTTTTCTTTTTCAATTTTAGTTATGTGGCTGGTCGAATAATTGATGCATGCGCTAATTTTGATTATCCATCATCTCGGTACGAAATACATGTACTCGATGATTCAACAGACGATACAGGACAAATTATTGACGCAAAAGTTGAAGAATATAAATCAAACAATATAAAAATTCGACGACTATCGCGTGTAAATCGTGATGGTTTTAAAGCAGGTATGAGCAAAAATAATCGAAATAGTAGAAGAGAGAGCATAATGAAAAATTTCATATATTTTAGGTGCTTTGCAGAATGCTATTCCGTATGCAAATGGTCAATATTTAGCTATATTCGATGCTGATTTTGTACCAAAAAAAGATTTTCTTAAACGTACAATGCCATACTTCGTTTCACCGGAAATAGCTGTTGTACAGACACGTTGGGAACATTTAAATGCAAATTATAATATCTTAACACGAGCTCAAGCGATGGCATGTAAGTGAAAGAAGTATGATAATATAGCGATTAAGAAAACATCATGCACTACATGACTTTTAGTGAATGTTCATTTTACAATTGAACAAGCTGGACGTTATTATTCAGATGTATTTTTACAGTTTAATGGCACGGCAGGTATGAATGTGTAACTGGAATCGCATAACGGACGAGCCTGGAGTAAAAACTTGATTGTTTTGAAGGAATTTAGTGAACTGAATTCCTGGTCTATCAAGCTTTTCTTCATAAAAATAAACAACAGTAAATAATGTAAGAATATACACACAATAAAACAATTATAAATACAATAAAAGTAGATAATTCTGAATATACATGAGTTTTTATTTACCAATAAGATCCCCATCGTGATTCTTGATGGTACGTGTTATCTGTATACGCGTCAGTTAAATCTTGATGTGCTGTAGAAAATTCAGCTAAATTCAAATAATTACCATGACCAGATTGTCCTTTAGATGAAAATGTTTGTGCTGTAGTGCTCGTCAAGTATTTATCTTTCCATATTGCTCTACAAAGTGGACAAGTGACATCTTCTTTTACTCTTTGTTTAGCTTCTTTCCATTTATCAATGCAAACTTGATGAATATTATTTCCACAGTAGGCTGTGCAATATGTTAACTGTTCATCCTCAGACATTTGTTCAAAACAAATTGGACAATCTTGACTATCAAGTGGTTTTCGATTATCGCTTGTTGGTATTGTTGCTGTTGTCGATGCTTGATCTAAAATAAGAAAGAATGGACAAATAAGTCATGCACAATAATAAAAAAGGATAAAAGCCCAGTTGGCATTAAGCTAAGCTTTTTTTAAAATAAAATTTTTTTGAGTCATGCTTGAGAAACGAAACCCTTGTACTTAGACGAAAGATCAACTGAAAATTATTCTATCTCATATTATTTTTCTAAATGGAATCTAATCATACACTTGACATAGACCCATCAATTCTGGTAGCAAACAGCCCTCCATAGCTCAATGAACGATTATACTTTAAATCACTGCATTACAGCTACTCACATATCTAGTTTATTCATAGACTGCTGCTGATCTTTTATCTGTCTCGTTTTGTTCTACATACCTAAAACAAGTCCTTCTTTACCCGTTGTTCGCTGATACATTTCTCGTACTGTTTGTTCAGCTAAGACATTTGAATCAATTGCTGAATGTAATGAATCAGCTTTAGCAAATATATCATGTAATTCACTTGTTAATAATGCCTGTTGATACAACAACGGTGACTTTCGATGAACTTTCAAAACACGATGCATTACAAACAGTATATGTTTGCATAATGAATTTCGCAACTGAAACAAATGACAAAAATTATTCGTGGCATTAAGAATGGTAAAGAGAACTTACTGCATCGGGACAGTTGCACGTTGGCATACGAGAAATCACAACGTCATAGACATTGCCCGTTTGCCCCAATACTTTATATTCACGACTTATTTCATCATCTGACGTATGCGTTTGGGCAATTAAATATAACCGCTGTGATAATGCACGTTCGATTCGAACACGTACAGCTGAAGTGGCTGATGGTCGATAACGCTTCAAACGTTTCTCTGTTTGTGTTTGTACACGCGGTTTTTTCGCTTTTGGCGGTGGCAGTGCTGTTTGTTTTGGAGCAACCGTGCGTTTTCGTTTACTAGTGCGTGTACTGGTTGAACTAGAATTCATTTTTGCGAAAAAAAGTTAATTCATAAATGCAAAAGCTGTTTTGTTTGTTCTGAACTTGAAACAAAACTTTTATTTATTTACTTCAATAGATAAAATATCCGACACTTATCATTAATAATATAATTATTTTACTGCTAAAACAGTGATAACTAATTTTCTTATTGACATGAAGTTTAACCAATTATGTTGCAGGTTCAATATGTCGCTATTCAGTTGTTTGTGAGTATAAAAATAAAGCAACACTACAGTACAAATATTTGACATTATGAAATGACTAGTTTTCGTTCTTGCATCATACCATTTCTATTTCAACATTTCAGACCCTCTAAGGATTTTGAAGTCATTTAACTTAGTAATTGTCTGAGGGCCGTAAATCCTAAATACTCTCTTCTGCTACAATTTGAACCTATTCATGTACGGTTGTGACAGGAGTGGCTAGAGGCTCTAAATGTACTGCAATATCTTTTTTCTTTTCACATAATATAATAACAAACATCTGTATTAAGATTTTCATTTTTCAAATAAAGTTTATACCAACAAACATCTGAACAATCATGTACGATCTATGCAAAACGCTGGCTAAAGTTCGCTGCAGGAAAAATCTTCAAATATGAACTCACAAGCTCTTACAAAAACTCGTGATAAGAACTTGAATTAACTTGAAAGAATTTAGAAGACCATTCAAGAATTCATTACATCTTATAAGAAATTCATCTGAACAACTTAACTCGAAAGTAACGAAATTTGATCTATTTCAGATGATATGTGAGCGGTCAGACCCTTCTTTTATTGCGATTACTGAAACATGATCAGATTTAATAATTTTAGATCAAGATATTAATATAAGTGGCTATAAGTTACATCGTTTAGATTGAAGTCGTGAGGGAGGATGATACCTGTTATATCATAAAGGTCATTTAGTAGTAAAGAGATTTACACACTTCGAAGATCACACTTTTGAAAATGTTCTTTGAGATTGTGTTTTTTGAAATTATTCTAAAACTGAACATATTTGCTTTGCACTGTATTATCGATCTCCAGGTCTTTCGACCTCTGGAACGGATAGTTATATAGAATGTTTCCGTGATACAATTTGTAATGCGATTAAGGCAGGATATTTCGATAGTGTTATTCTGGTAGGGAATTTTAATGGGCATAGCGCTGTTTGGTGCAATTTACATCCTCAACAGCAACTTGTCAAAAATTTTATGATTTTTCACATACTTTTAACTTCAAACAGGTAGTGACAGAACCTACTCCCCTAGCGAAACTTCTTGTACCCGAGATCTTGGATTAAGAAATGTCACAAGATCTTGAAAAAAAACACTAAGAAGTCAAGATCTTGGATTCTTGGATCTTTCACTGAAGAGCTTGAGTGAAAAATTTTCTTTACATTTTGTTTTTATTTATGATAGTTAAGTCATAGCCATCGGATATACGATCATATAGAGTCATAGTTCTTCCTTAAACAACTGTGGTAAAGAGGAAAAAAATTCGAAGTTATTCTAAGTGTGAAAATATTCGCAATTATATTTACACAAGAGTGTAAAACAAAACGATTTTTGACGAGTTCGATCAATTGTGTGAAAAATATAGAGGTCGAGGATGCATTATACGAAAATTGCGACCATAAAATTGTAAAAGCAGTACTCTCGACTGACATTAATCGATCGCCACGTTTGACACATAAAATCTATAATTGTTAAGAATTATGAACGCCTGATTGGAACTTCTTTCCTTACAAACTAGTAAAACTGCTCAACACAGTTGCAATTCTCTTTTATAATTCAACTTGCGTGAACGAGCAAGCACTAATTTTAGATACTTGCATAATGAATGTAGTTCAGCTATGCATTCCTTCGAAAACAGTCCGTATATTTTCGCCTGATCGATCGTGGTTTATTGAACAATAGCGGTAACTTTTTCGTCAGAAAAATCGCTTATTTAGAAAACAAAAACAACCTAATTCTTCAGTCTTTAGTAAAGTATTTGGATGGAATTCGAAAAAGCATGCGAAGATGAAGAAGAAAAACATTTAAACAAAATTCATCAGACTAATGCATCTAAAAGATCGTGGTGGAATTTAGTTAAAACATTATATTTATATGCTTTATTACTGCCCTTTGTGGGCCCATTAAAACAAAATACAACAAGAACCATGAAAATTTCTGTAAATTAATTAATACATTTTAAAAATAGAATACACAATACAAAAAAAAAAAGAATCCTTATAAAAAAGAAACACGCTACACATATCTGACAATTGAACTATGAAAAAGATTCAGGGCAAAATTCAAGTAGTTCAAGATCATCCTCATCTAAGTCAGGTAGCGAACATTCGATACTGTTTTCTAGCCACTGAGCACATCTGACAAATACAGACTCATGTGCTACAAATCGTTTAGAACGAAAAACTTTTGTAATGCTATAATTCTTATTGAGCCATTGTTCTCTAAACACGTTTAAGAAAGCTGGCTCCATTAGTATATCACCATCTACAGAAACAAGTAGTGCGTCCATAAACCTTTTCCAATACTTAGCACATCTATCTTCTAGCGAAATTTCATCATAATAATAAGAAAAGAGAATGTCGTTTAATTGTGTAACATGATAAATCCTTTTAAGGCAGGTATAGTAAAAATGCGTCAGGTCCTGTTGTTGACAAGGCGTGAATAGGGGAAAAATAGCAAAAAGCCACATAAATATAGGAAGAACAAACGTAGTAAATAAGACACGCCTAAAATAGTTACTCGTCGAACCAAAGACACGACAGGAACCAATTATAGCCATCTGTTTTCTAATCTTAGCTTTAGTCTTAGCAATCATGCACCCCCAACCTAATCTTGTTGTAACCCAATACCCTAAGTACTTAAAGGTATTAGTCCAATTAATTTTATAACCATCACATAATATGTCAAATTTAAGCTTGCCCAGTGCACGTGCTGACCAGTAATCCTTTTTTCCAGATCAATACATTGTTCAGTGAATTTCACGCCTATCATACCAGCTACAACGCCAGCTAAATCATCCGCAAACTTATTTTGCAAACTCTTGATAAGAAAAGTCCATAAGTCTGAATGATAAGGTATAAACAGAGTAGGAGAGAAGCATGATCCTTGGGGAGCCCCTCTTTCAATATGAAAATATCTTGACCGCGTTCCATTCATTTCGATAAAGGCTATTCGTCGTTCAAGCCAAAACTTAATCCACGCGACATACGCTTTAGGAATACAAAGGCTATCTAAGTTTCCTAGGCAGCCAATCCACCACAATTGGTCAAAAGCTGTCTTAAAATCAACAAAAATAGTATAAACGGGAGAACTATTACTCATATAGGAATAAATTTGGTCTAGCATAGATAGCATTCTAGTTTGAAGACGAAAATCTGGTCTAAATCCCGACTGAGAATTATCTAAAATGCCGTGATTCTCCAGAATCTTTTGAAACCTTACCAAAAACAGCCGCTCTAGGACCTTTAAAAAAACATCTAACAATGAGATCGGGCGAGTGTCAGCTACTGAACAAATCGATTCTTTTTTGGTAAGTAGTTTCATTCTCACAGTTTTCCAATAAGAGGGACCCGCAAAGGTTTTAGGTTTTACAAAAGAAAAGGTTTTACAATTTAGTTAATACATTATTTCGTCGGTCACGCTTCGCTAAAATTTGTAAATTAAAAGATCATAATAAAGAATGGCAGATGATAAAATGAAGACCCCAAACTCTAAACTAGCATTTTGCGGACATATGCACAATGCCTTTAGCTGATTATAGCAAACTTACTCCATCTAATCAGCTTATTTTATCGACTCCTGTTTTGGATCCGTTTACAGTTAGCACAAAAGTTGAAAAATGCTTAAAATCAATTAGCGTTAGTAAGGCCACGAGTCATCGTATTAGCTCTAAAATTTTGAAAGAATCTGGATCAGTAATAGTTGAGGACATAAAACACATTTGCAACTTTTCTCTTTTCTCTGGGATTTTTCCGAATAAATGGAAACTTGGAGTAAAATTCATTCACTTTTTAAAGACGGCGACACAACCCAACCAATAAATTATAGACCGATCACACTTTTAGCAGCTATGTCTAAGATCTTAGAAAGACTGGTTTATAACAGGCTATATGAGCACGTGATAAAACACCATCTACTGACACCATTTCAATAGGGATTTATCCAAGGAGACTCAACAGTTAATCAGCTGGTTGATTTAATACATGCAATAGGAGAGAAATTAGACTCTAATAAATTTACATTGGCTGTTTTTCTTGATTTTGCAAAAGCCTTCGAAAAACTTCAGCATGCTGCGCTTTTATACAAATTAAAACAAAGAGGCGTTAGTCCCACACTTGTAAAATGACAATAACAGCTCTAACAATGTCTCCGTCAACAAATATATCTTAAATCTAGACTTAAAACATATTTCTGAGTGGACTGAATTTCGGCAACTGCGTTTTGAACTTGACGAAATATGTAGCGATATTTTTTGACAAAGTACCTGCTCGTCCTCAGCTTCTCTTGAATAATAATATTATTCAATCGTCATAAACACTTAGGTTTGCATGTAACACCTGGACTTGATTGGTCTTTATATGTTCATGAAGTCACTTCTAAATGCAAGCAAACTCTCTATCTCATGCGCCGCTTTAAACATCTTTTAGGTACTACAACATTTTATCAGATCTACAAGTCCTATCTTTTGTCGATAATAAGTTATGCGGATATGATATATGCATGTTTCAATGAAATTCAAACTGTTAATAATCGTATTTCTAGTGTGCCAATCTATTTAAAACCTCCTTCAAAACTTCAGTATGAAACTGCTCGTATAGTTCGTGGTGCGATGCGTCTTAGTTCGCGTGTTAAATTACTTTGTCTCATGGGATGGATGCCGATTGAGCATCTTTTTGTTATACATAGGATTTTGCTACTGGTTAAGGTCTTTAAAGGTTAACACCGCTCAATAGGATTCGGACACTGACAGCAACTACCACTATGCCATCCTCTACAAACAATCACTTACAAATGTATCGTACTCATAGAGTTGAGTTTAGTAGTACATTTTTTCCATGAATAATACGGTAGTGGATGGAAATGCGCAAGATATTGATAAGATTCTTATAAGGAGGACTATAAGATTTGATCTCTAGGGAAATGGCCTCGATTTAAAAACACATCAGGATGAGGCGATAAGATATTTCTTTTTGGACTGTGCAAATTATCAGCATTCTGGAACCATCTTTAAAAATGACTGGTCTGTTCGGTGACCTCTCGAATGAGAACAATTTTCTTAATAATTTTTCAAGTGAGAACATTTATAAACCGTGCACTCTTGAAGGAGAACATTTTTGTCATATATATTCTCAAAGGAGAACAGTTGTAAATTGGAAGATAACAGATTAAAGCATAAGCTAATTAGAGCTTCTTAAAGCTCTGAACTAGAAAAAGAATAATGCTGAAGAAATTGTTTAGACCATCATAAGGCAGTTCAAAAGATTGAAGAAATACTAAGACGATCAACATGGTGAACGTTCAACCTTATAAAAGCGATGAACTTTGCAAAGCATTACTGAGAAACAAAAAATGTCATTATCATGTGCTACTGAGAATACTAGTAAAGATGGTCATAAGTCGTTATTGTATAAAACGTATCGTTATCGGTTTCGTAAGCGTAAGGTTGATGGTACTGAAAAGTGGCGTTGTACTGAGTAAGTTGTCTGCTTAGTATTACTTCCATTTTGTTGTTGTAACTAAATATCAACTGTATCGATTTAGCCGTAATTTTTTTTTTTGTGCATCAACAGTAGTCAACCAAACGACGTTAGCAGTTTAGTTCCAAAATATGAATCAGTTCGGTCAAGTCTCTATCGAGCGCGCTGGAGACAGTTACAAACGTTTCGGATACGGAAGCTTGAATATGTATTTTGTTTATGTTCTTTATAATAACAAAATCACTACGCGTTAGTATCTATTGCAGTGGCTATTTGTTCTCCTTCGAGAGTTTACTATTTGAAAATGTTCTCCTTTAGAAATAAGTTTATAAATTGTTCTCATTCGAGAGTGCAGCAGTTGAATATGTTCTTCTTCAAGAATGCACAGTTTCAAATTGTTCTCAATCGAGATGGCGCCGTCTGTTCTTACAAATGACAGCTTTTTCAATCTAGAGTACATTCTTTTTCTACAATTTTTGGCTTTGTTAAATAGAGATGAAATTTGTAAACTCTATAACATTATAATGACTTGGCTCATTTGTAACTGAGATCACTTTTTATAATTATAATAAAGCTGATCTCAGTTTGGAAAATGAGCTTTTAGCTCCTGTTTTAATAAAATATATAGATTCGTAAACGATATATAATATAAATTATATATACTGAGCGAAGTGAAGGCTTGATGGCTTGTAGGCAGATTTGAAGCAGATCTGAAGCAGATTTTTGAAATCATTTTGATTTGATTGGTGTGAGACCACGTACGAATAATCATGTATCATGCTCAGTTAAATTCTCAATGTGAAACACATCCTAATCTATGGGGCTGGATAAATTATATTAAGGGATCAGAAGAGTCTGTAATGGTACGATATGAACAAGAACGACGTCAACAAGGAAGTGCGCGTCCCAGCAAGGCAAGATCAATATATAATGATGCTGTATTGATTGCTGCTAAACAAAATTATGTGTGGTCATATAGATCTAGAAGATTTTCAGAAATTGTTAAGACCCTTAAGTCATCGTTACATCAAAGTGTTTGAGAATTCAAAAGACGACGATGAATATGAGCCAAAACAAAGAGGATGACAAAGTTAATTTTTATGTATTTTCTTTTTGATAAAAATAGTTTAGGAATCCATATTTTGATAAAGTGGAATCTACAAACTACAAAGCCTTCACTTCGCTTTATCTAGTATATAATTTATATTATATATAGTTTATGAATTCATATTTTATTAAAATCGGAACTAAAAGCTCATTTTCCAAACTGATATCAATTTTCAAAATTGATAGAACATGCCATTTCCAAACTGAGATCAGCTTTATTTCTTAAATTATAAAAAGTGATCTCAATTAAGAAGCCTCGAATAACTTATATTAAAGACACACAGCGATTTTAATTTCAATCTCACTTTCTCCTCTCGTATGCCATTGCTTAACTTTTGCGTTTTTCTCTCACTTCCGTTCAATTGTCAGGCTGATCGAAAAAATTGGGTTTGAGCCACAAATCGATCGAAGATTTATAGAAACCTCCGTGAAAATCTCATAGATTATGTATTGTCTTAGGTACTTTTCCGATCTGATCTATAATCCATGACTTGTTTTGAATATTTCCTGAAAATTTAAGTTTATCGGGATGAGAAATGACTGAGTTACGAATATTTTAATTTTGTATGGAGTAAAAGCAGATTTCGAAAAAATTGACTCCGCTGAACTTTCTGTGATCTGAGGAATAAAATAAACATTCCCACGATGATCAGTGCATTGGATTGTCTAAATAACATGTGTTCTTGAGATTGTTGGACAAGTCTAGTATGAGATAGGAGAGTCGTGGCTCCGGGATCATAAGAACTAGAGATCTGGGACTTGTGTAGAATTTTAGAGGATAATAAGAAAGAAAAAAAATCCAAGGACATCATATTTTGAAAATGATAATAGTTTCGCCAATTTTATTGATTTTGAATTCTTGAAAAAAAGGTAAGCAATTCCCGTTCAAAAGAACTGAACTGAAACTGTCTCGCCCCTATTTATCAGCCATCTTCTTTTTGTATCAAAGCATCCATACTTTGCCAATCATATTTATGTGTATGACTAGTAATCATATACTTTAAATTCAATAACAAAAAGAAAAGGAGAAAATGCAGTCTAAGAAACTTCCTTTTATGTCTGTATATATTTTTCATCATATGTTTACTTTCATGCAAGTACATATAGTACATGTTGTTTGTCCATATACTTAATAAGTATATTGTTTGTAAATAAAACGAACTATTGTTTGAAGTTCCACTCCATATCCAATAGATAAAATGTTTTCTTTTGCTTCCGTTTTATTTTCTACATTTAGTTTTCTATGAACTCGACAGAGGAAGAAGAGAATCTCTCTCGTTATATAGTCTTTCCAGACAATTTCATAAAAACACCACTAAAACTAAAATGATATTACAAATAAAAAACATCAAGGAATTACTTGTACTTGTTTTATTTCATAAAAGAAAAATGCAGTTTTTTTCAAACATTCATCCGTAAAAATATAAGGAAATTATTTTGTACCAAAAGAAATAATTATACAGAGATCTTTCTTCTTTTCCAAAAATAGGTTTTGCAGGTAAATTGGAAAATATTTTATATTTTATATTCCATAATCTATGCTTCGCTGAAAGTTAACAATAAATAAGAAAATAATCCAATTAATCGTCTAAATCATGTGGAATGATGAGGTCTTTGAGGAGGAAATTAACAGATTCGACTCTTTATAATTCCAGCACATACCCAGTGGCGGCGCGAAGAAGTTAAAGCAGGGGGGTGGTACTTTTAAAAACTGGAGTAAGTTCAAAAAGATTTTCTGGCAACTTTGATAAAGTAAAAGAAATAATACAAAATTTGACATTTTTCATTTCGGACTTACAGTTGCATAATCCGTTACCTTCACACTTTGCAGACATACGAAGGAAACAGCATTTTCTCATCGTTCCTTCATATCCTTCACAAAACAAAATACTGAATTCTGCGACCAGATTTATTTCTGGACCATCGTTCTACTAGTTTTTGAATATTATTATTATTTGCATATTACTGTACCCATGAAGGATCTATCAGTACAACAAAAATATCAGTCACATGCATGCATAGTGGAATAGAGAATAATATGATATAAAAAATTAAGTAACAGAAGGATAAATAGCATAAGATCACAATTCGTTCATTATATTACTATTCTCACGTATAAGGTACAAAGGAAGGCAAAAAGTAAACAAAAGATAAAAAGAAAACAAACAGACATATGCACAGCATACCATTAGAAAGTTTCAGGAAATAATTGAAAAATCTGAAGATCTTCTACATTAATCATTGGGATGGAATTAGAAGAGAGGTTAGAAGCACACCATTCTAGACACTGTTCAAAGACAGATGAATTTGGCACAAAGCATTTAGAGCGATGTAAGCATTGCACACGATACTCCTTGTTTAACCACAGAGAGCGATTAAGATTGAAAATAGCCTGTTCAAGAAGAGAGCCATCCGTGTTAGAGGAGAGAGCGACCAGATATTTACACCAATATCGATAGCATCGATCATCTAACGAGATCTCATCGTAGCAACAAGAGAAAAAGAAGTCGTTCCATTCTAAATAGAAATGCACTCTTTTAAGACATGTATAGTAGAGATAAGAGATATCACGACGTTGTTTATCGGTGAATAAGGGGAAGATGGCAAATAACCAAGTAAACAAAGGTAGCATAAAACATAAGAATAAAATGTGTCTCGTTTCACGGGATGTGGAGCATCTGATTCTGCGTGAGCTCAACATCACCATTCTCTGCCTGATTTTAATTGTGGTTTTTTTAAGCATCCAGCCCAGTCTAGGTGTAAACCAGTAGCCCAGATATTCCCCAGGTCGTCTGCAAAGAAGAAAGACAAACACATGTTCATAAACTCACTCATGTCCGAGTGATAGGTGATGAACAGTGTTGGCGTGAAGCATGATCCTTGCGGAACGCCTCTTAAGATAGGGAAAAATCTCGACCTTCGACCGAAGATCTCTATGAAAGCCTTTCGACCTACGAGTCAAGAACGAATCCAGTCGCAGAAGGCCCTCGGAATTCCCATTCTCGCCAGCTTTCCCATCCCTCAAACCACAATTGATCGAATGCGGATTTGAAATCCACGAAAACAGTAGCCACTGGAGAACTGTTTGACATTAAGGAAGAGATACAATCAATAAGAAGAAGCACTCTGGTCTGTAAGCGGAAGTTGGCACGAAAACCCGATTGTGTGTCGGGCAGAAGACCTCTATTTTGTAACACTTCTAGTTTTTGAATATTCATAGTATCTACAACTACTGTTCCTATTGAACATGATAATAACGCTTGTAATCTTTCCTCACCCATAGTTGTTCGTAATCTGTTTTTTATTACTTTCATCTTGGAAAAACTGAATGAGAAACTGATGAGAAGGAAGTGTTCCATCTTGCTCTAGCTTTTCCCGATTTTTTCCGAGGTGTGTTTGATACAAGGCGTGCGCGAACTTTAGCGAAGCTCTGATCTTGATGGAATTTTCAGGGAATGTTGCCCTATATATGATATGTCCACATAGTTAGCGCCAATTAGCGCCGACGCTCCAGGATCGGATGGCAGGTTTTCCAAAAAACCCTCAATTTTTAAAGTAATTTCTATTTTTTTCAGGCTAGAATCCTTCAAAATTCGATAAAAAGACCGTATTTGAAATCAGCGCAAGAAACTGCCTCGAATGATGTGCGATTAGTAGGTTTTTCTGAGAAAAAAATTTGTTGGATCTAACGAAACGCTAAAGTCGAAGCATAGCGTGACAGTTTTGGCTAAGGATTTTGATATTTGCTATAGAAGCAATCCGAAAACCTGCAAACACTTTTTCATAGGTTTTCAGATATGCTCTTTCCAATGATGTGCTTTATAACGCTCCAGGATACTTATGTGTAGGTTTTCTGGAGACCGGATCTCTGAAGAACTCGGATGAAAATCTCTTTGAACTTTGTAAAGCATACCATTTGAAAGAAAATATCTGAAAACCTATAAAAAAAGTGTTTGTAGGCTATCGGATTGCTTCTATAGCAAATTACCGCCTAGCCCATGGAAAAATGCACACTGTGCAGGGGGGTGTATCCACCCCTCACACAAACGGTCGCTTCGCCACTGCACATACCATAAGAAATTTATCATCTGAAAAACTAGTTTGTAAAATAATCTCTTGGGCGAAAAGTGAGATTTTTAAAAACCATGTTGAATAGCATAGTAACATCCGTTCGACACTGGAAATTAGGCAAATATCTCCCATCCTTTTATTTCTCTTTCCGTTCATATTCTATCGTAACTTTTACTGTCAATCAAATGATAGGTTAAATCATAATCCTACAGATATTTTTAAGATCATCATCAAATACTGACTATACAATTGAGTAGTTTTATGAATCATTCTAATGTTTATTATTTATTGTATGAACAGAGAGAGAGAGAGAAAAAAAAATGAATATGAGATGAATCATTGTATATTTAATATATATGACGAACAGTAGCAAACGGCGGTCATAAATATCTCTCTCTCTTTTTCTTCTGTCCATTCTATCGTATGATAATATAGTGCTATATCTATAATCAAAGAATTAATGATGATAGAGTGTAAGAAGTATTATAACTGAATATAAATGTCTTTTAGATGAAATAAAACAAAGGTATATATAATTGAAAATAAGTAGCATTCAAACAGTAAAATGAATATATACTTTTCTAAATTGTTTATACATGTTCTTTAGTGAAAAAACAAGTTTCTGAGATAGATCGAAATCATCGAGCTTCGACATGTGATCATTTAAAACTTCAACTTTGAACTCAGTATGCAGATTGAACAGGTTGCAAATATATTCATTTTCTCTAGGAGTGCGTAAGAAAGTAACCTCTATATGAAGAAGACACAAACTTCAAACATTTTTGTTAACGTAGGTTGTTTTTCTCAAACATTATTATTTTGCGTTCTCTTTTTTCTACCAGACAAGCTGGGACCTCAGTCTTGAAAGTAAGTTTATAATTATCAAAAATACGTATGTCATACTGTAAATCAAGTTAATAAAGCAAAAAAGAAAACGAGAAAGTACCAGCTCGAATCAACATGTTTTCATTCATTCTTCATCTTGTTCTTCTTCACTAATCCATTAGCATTTTTCTTGTTTCTTTTGTATACCTTTGTCTCATTAAACAAATCTGTGCATTTTCTCTATATTCATGTAAGATTCCTTGCTGATGATGTTCATTATAACTCAAACTGCAATAAAAATTTACTTTTATTATCATCATTATGGATGTTCAACAATAGTAAAATGAAAAGTTTCAAATGTCTCACGTATAACAAGGCTTCTTAGTGTCCGATTAGCTTAGAATATGTTAATCGATTCATCGTCAACAAAAATAAAGCGAAATCACACATCAAGTAAAATAAAAAATTTTCTTTTTTTTCTTGTTAGAAGAGAGAAAAAGAGAGATACACACGACATACATAGGACGTCGATATACATTCGAAAGGAAGATTGTAGTATATAGTCAGGGTTCTCTGACTATGTGTATAGAATTCGTCTTTTTATATAGTGTACTCATTTCGTAGTTTCATATACAGAAGAACAATTGTATTGGAAGAGACAATTTTCTTTCATTCATTTCTCGAATAACACATTATATTCAATACAGATAGACATTTTACTTTGTCCGAAGTTCCTTTTTCTTTTTCTTTTTAACGAACGATTTGAATAGAAAATATTGAAATTTTTCATCTGTATCGATCCGACTCAAGGTATGTTCTTGAGACTATAAAAGATTAACATTACATTTACACTAATCAATAGTGGGCACGATTTTTCACTTTGCATGGATAGAATAGTTTTTATGCCTATAAGGCTCCTTAAATCATGAACTTGTTTTGAGTTTATATCGTAGAAATATCTTGCTACATGCTCAAATACATTCAGTTATTTTATACGACAGGCAAAATAGAAAATTTAGTTGTAAGATCCTAACTCTACTCTGTTAGAATGCATCCATGCTAAGCTTCTTTAAAATTAATAATAATGATTTTTAGAAAAATTCGATATTTCATTATTAAAAGTGTTAATCTATCATGTGTCTTGGATTTGTTTACAATTGTCTAAAGTAGAGGTCTTCGCATTTAGAACTATTCAATTTTTTTACTTATTTTTCATGTACGAAGAGAAAGAAATGTTGTTATAATTTATATATAGTGTCATTACTTCAATATCAACAAGTCGATAGTTGAAAAATTTTCAGTCCGATAATATGATTCAATTTCCACAACGTCCATTGTCTGTTTGTTCATTAGTTACACCATTTTATACTGTTGCCGTATTGATAACGTTTATTTATGCGTTACATCAGACTACATTATTATTAGCATACATATTTAAACGATCAAAAACAAAAAAAAAATTGACCACATTAAATAGTGATGACAACAACAATAACAATAACAATAGTGAACATTTACCATTCGTAACGATTCAATTACCTATGTATAATGAGCGGTATGTCTATACCTTGAACAAAACGCTTTCATTATGAGCTTTTATTTGAAACAGTGTTGATCCACGAACAGACCGATAAAAACGGTTGAAAAAAATAATCTACTTTTCATTATTTTATATAGTTTATATGTCAGAAGACTTACGATATCATCACATTTCCTTTCTGTGACACTAATTACTCAAACATTTATGTTAAAAAAAATTATATTTTCTTACATACACTTCCCATTCGATGTTCACTACAGTAGTAGCTAGACATTATTTTGGATTTAAAGTAGTCTACAGCTGTTGTATGTATCTTTGACACTGCACTCTTTGAAAGTTGACCCTTTAATTACATTTAAAATCTAATTAATGAAAGAACTTCATTTTGATCGTTTCAGATTGTAACTGCTTAAATCGAGAGGAAGGGAAAACAGACGTAATATTACAGTCTTTTGCTTTCTAATTACGTCGATGTATGAGATATACTTTTTACCATAAAATATATGATTTCTATACGTCATTATAACGGAACGTAAACCGTGATATAAACCGCATTGATGTTGGAGAAAAAAGGCGTCTCGACTAGACATTGAACTTTTTGCTAGTTCATTAAAACAATACTTTATATTTATGGCTGTTGTGTCCAGCGTTATACACATTTTTTTCTCCAACATCATTTTTTAAGTCTTTACAATTTATACACGCCTATTATAGAGAATATTACCATGTGCGAAGATCTCTAGCAATTAGAGAATAGTTATAATTGTGTAATATTAAATACGCACAATAATTTCAGAATTTGAACGAAATACTATCACGTCATTGTTTGCTTATACATACAAATTTTCAATATTATGGACAAAATAGTGCTCAGATTTTCTTTTTTTGATATCTCCTTGAAAGACTAGCTTAAACACACTGTTTATGCCTTTTGTTTTCTCACTGACCTAATGAATCACAAGTTAGATCTATCACCTCTTTTTGTTGCCACGGTAAACCGGATTTTTTCAGTATAGTATTCATTATTGTCAAACTTTAGTTGTATTATGTAAATGACATTCTTTGAAGTATCAACTAATGTGATCAAAACTAGCTCCTGCACATATGCGACATAGGACCAGGTCGCCTAACGCTCAAGTTAGTTTCCCTAACGAT
>CAJNOQ010000887.1:0-39567 GCA_905250885.1 Didymodactylos carnosus
TATTTTATGTACTCATTTGCAACAATTAGATTTTCTCGATAAAAAAATAAAACCCTATTGTCTCTCTATTTCAGCGAATGATCTAAACATTTAAAAAGCAACAAGAGAGATTTTTAAAATATTAAACAATAGAAAGCGAACGAGAAAATTCTATTAAAGAAAAAAATCTGTCAAGTTCGGGAAATTTTATTTTTTTAACCTTTATTAAATATTAAACAATAATTCAACTGATTGATAGTAGTTGTGCATTTAGATAAACTTAAAAATAGATAAATTGAAACATAGAATATAATTAGAAAGGAATAGTAGAACAGAGATAACTAATATGTGTTATTCAAAAATCTAAAATAAAAGACTCACTTTTGCTCTTATCTCTAATTTTCTTCTTTAAAAATGTCGACCACCTAGTTATTAGAAGCATTTTCTCTTATTTAGACTTATTTACGCCGAATCAGGATGTTAAAACCATCAACTTATATTTTTTCAACGTGTTACGATTTGCTTTTATTGAAGTTATAGGAACAAATACAAATGTAACACTTGTTCTTATTCATTTGGAAATGGTCTGTCTGTGAAAGAATAAGATTTACAAAAAGAATTTGAATAAGCGAAAAAAACAGAATAAAATTTTTGTATACTCAATAAATTGCTCAAACGTTTTTTTTCTCAAAATCATATGAGAATGCGTTTGATCCTGGTGAATGTCAAGAGTATATCACTTTGTTGATCGTCCAATTCTAGAGAAATAAGTTTAGATGAAATAAAATACTTTTTTTAATATATACCTATCTTGTCGAGAATTTTGTAGTTAAATTTTTATGAAAATAAAATTAGATTGAACGAATGAAACTGTAACAGAGATAGAAGTGGAAATTGAGCCATTTATACTTACAATTTTCGTCCATCTTAATCTAGTCCATCATTGTTAACATTGAATGTTAACAATGATGGACTAGATTAAGATGGACAATTTAATTCTAAACTTTTTAGTCATTAAAACAGATTGGGAGAAGCGTTAGGTACCAAAATATGTGACGTGTGAAGAAGCTATGTTTTGTTCAATGTTTTATATCCACAAAATCAACGTCTTCAAAAGTTATCTTTTTAGAGTTTCTGAAAAACTATTTTTTCAGAAAACTGGGTCTTCACGACTCATGGAGAAAAATTCTTTTAGGCTTTTTACGAGCTCGATACCCTCGATCGATCGACATACGAACGAACGAAATTGAAAAGTATCATTTGAACAGGTTTCCTCGTCAGAAAAATTAAACAGTCTTACATATAAAATGACTAGTTCTCGTTTTTTGAACAGATATTAGCCACTAAATTAACAACTGTCGTACACGAAAGTGCAGACTGAATTAAAAATATTGTGATGATATATTTTCTGGTGCTTTTTTTGGTACATTTTTTGATCAAAAACAAACTAGAAATTTACTAGAAATAGTAAATAACAGTAGAGTATCAAGGGATGGCCGACACATTTAAGAAAGCGTCTGAAAAAAACATATCAAAATAGGAAAAAAGTGTCGACTTTTTGACGCGTTTTGTTTTGGCTGTGCTTGAGGTTATTTAAAAATCTTACTAATACCAATATCTTTTCTAAAGGCCAGTTTAAGTTTCGACCTAGGTCTGCTGGTTTTATCGCAGTATTAAGTAAGACTATCGGACTGACAATCCTATCTTATGACAAAAAGGAAGAGAGATATCAGTTTTTATCGTGCTGGACAAGGGATTCCATCCCTTTATATGCAGTCTCAAACTCGTTCGAATCAATAGAGTTCGAAGAGAACATCTGGCTATGAATATTCTCAAGTTTTTCTGATGAAACAATTAAGTGAGTTATTAATTAATCAAATTAAAATTCTTATTATCAGTTTCTATATTAAGGGCTAAAAATGAAAGTTTTTTAGGTATGAATGCTAATTAATATTATTTATCGACATACTAATTTTATAGAAACTATGTGACAATTTGCATTAGAAGAAAGCGTTATGATTTTTTAATTTTATCTGAAACATCATTCTAAAAAATAATGTCTTCCACGATATGTCTTAAAAGCGACTTAAATGTGTCACAGGAAAAATTGTCTTATTAGTGTCTACTACAACAAAAATCAAGACACTTATAATACACGTCATAGACTCCTCCAGAAGTAAGACAGTTTAAAGCAAAAATTTTTCCAAAAAAAATGGAAATAGTTTTTCTTTCTGTTTTGAAAAAACTCATATCCCAGAATATATGTCTGCTTTAGATATGCTCGATGAAGCCATTTGAATTCATCCATAAGAGTTGATTTTTATCATGCATAAGTCCTCTCCGTCAGACTATGTTTTGAACGCCATGAGAGTTCATTTTTGTGAAAATTTTCTTGGGCTAATATTTTAAGATACTAAAATCTTAAGCCTGAAATAAAAATCGAAATAGATAAGAACGGCTGTCTTATGTAGATCCGATGGTGTATAAAGCATTAGAGTATCGATAAATAATATTAATTAGCATTCATTAACTATAAGTTAATACCTAAAAAGCTTTCTTTTTTAGGCTTTTTAATCAGACCATAACTACAAATAATCGGCTATCAAAGCCACTCAAGAATTACGCTTGTACAATTGTTTTTGATCAAACTGGAAGCTTTTTAAAATAAGAACCGATAATAAGAATTTTAATTAGAATTTTAACTTGATTAATTAAAAACTCACTGACTTGTTTCTTCAGAAAAAATTTAGAATATATTTAGGTAGACAGATGTTCTCTTCGAACTGACTGGTTTGAGATTGCCTATAAAGGGATGGAGCCATCCTGAAGTTTGAGCCCATGAGTTATGCGCGCATTTTACAAGAAATATTTGGCTACAATGTGCTATTAATCTCAAAATAATTTGATGCTAATAATTAAAGATCAAAATCTTTGCTTGTATTATCAGACATATGACAGATTTATCTTGCTACTTCTTGTTTTTCTCATTTTATATTAACGGTAAAATCTCAAAGTATAGAAATCAGATTGCCCATATAATAAAACGATTATCCAAAAAAATAATGGTTAACCCCTGATGCAATTTATACGAGAAGTCATTACAAGTCGCGCCGTTATGATAGCGCTACCTGCAAGTATTCCAAAAGTAACATCTTCAAGGATTAACCAAAATTTTGTGATTTATATAGCCAATCCGATTTCGATACTTTGAAACTTTAATTCTGCCCTTCTCACGAGGTCATTCCGGCCATATGAATATCAAAATACCTGGAAGTTATCTATCATCCGATCTTAAATGGGAGTGTTATATTCAGC
Source organism: Didymodactylos carnosus (assembly GCA_905250885.1). NCBI lineage: Eukaryota > Metazoa > Rotifera > Eurotatoria > Philodinida > Philodinidae > Didymodactylos > Didymodactylos carnosus. The sequence continues at coordinate 3,295 of CAJNOQ010000887.1, forward strand.
AAATTATATACAAAAGAAGACGTCAGATTTTACACTCAATGAAGCAAAACTATTAAATTAGCCCTCTAGTTTTTTTGAAAGTGATGTCTTCCTGTTTTTCAGAATCAATTCCTACATGAGTGCTTTATTTTTATTGTCACCCTGTTATTAGCATCTTGACAAAAGTAAAATCTATCTATCTGTCAAGAGATAATGTTATACGTTTAGAGAACATGTAGCTTTCAAGGTGGCAAATTCTATTTTCCCGTCGAGACTTGAGACCATTAACTTTTCCCTATCATTTAGAACAATAATTTTTTACTTCGTTATTTATGTTGACGTTTTACATTCTAACGTGTAAGCCAGATAAAACGTTGCACCTTTGTTTTCTGTTATTCAGACACTAAAGTTAAATTTGATGACACCACTTTCGATTTAAAAGACGCAAGAATTTTTTCTAGTTTCTAATGCTACATATTTAGAATAAAATACACTTTGATTATTCTTCTGCTATGTTAAGAAATAAGTATCAATTTAACTTGCTGCGGTTCAACAACAGAAAACAAAAAGACAGATTAGTTCATCGGAGTATCGGAAAATTATACTGGTTTTCTCTGTGATGGTTGTCTCTAAGAAAAACGAAACTGTTTTTCATATGACGAAAATTTTATAACAGAAAAAGTTTTAGTCGAAAATAAACTTTATTATTATTGAGGATGCATCATAGAAACCGATAGCTTTGATCCAATTGCCCTAGAATTATCTAAAGTAAATAGAGCGCAACAAGACTGTCAACTAAATAAAAAATTAAATGAGACTAACCCGGGAAAAGGGGAAGTTTACTTTTTTTCTGAATAGGAAGACAAGACACATTATTCGAAAGAAAGAAAAAATCCTTGCAAAAGTGGCACCGGTGGAAAAGATTTTTGTGAGGAACAATCTTGAAATGTGGGCTTGTTCCCCGCCCCACCCTGATGCGACGTATTGAGCATTCGACATGTTTTTCGTGAGATTCAACAATATGTACACACAATTATCTTTCAGTTCGTACAAAGTATCAGTCTTATATGTTAGAAACTGTCATCTGGAAAAATGAAAAAGATAAAGCTGTTCGACATGGTTCACGACCAAGATTTTCTTTCGCAAAGGTTTAAGAAAAGGTTAAGATTCAACTAAATGCTATTTCTTGCTATTTGTTCATTCAACAGCTTCTTTGTTTTTCAGCTGTTGTGTTGCTTTACTAGCATCAGCAATATCAAAATGTAAAATACAGAAAAGATTTAATGTTGACTCTTTGATAGAGATAGATGAAGATTGATAGAAGTTGTTGACAAAATACGCAGACATATTTGTCTTAACCTTACCGCTAAATGACTGATCAATATCACAAACAAACTTCATGGGGAAAAACTAAACCAAATAATTGAAAGTAGTGATCACTAAACAAGCTTGAAGTGATGACTTCTATCTCGAAAGACTTTAGTATTCATCAATGTTACATTCTTACAATATATCGAACAAATTTCAAAACTGTTATTTTTTGTTTTATGGATGGGTAATAATTAATGATAAGACTAATAAAGATGCACTTCATCATAAAATAAAAAAAGCTAAACACCTCCAATTCTTTGCGTCTTACCTCTTCTCCTTTTTTCTTGTATTCTGATAATAATACTAATAGTATTATCTTCCATCTATATCCTCATCATCATTAGAATAAATTCTCCTTTTCTTTTCATACATACGAAAGAAACAAAAAGAAATCTTTAGTAGTATATGTATGCGACAATGATAGAACATTTTTCTCCTCGTCTTTCTTAATGGTACGTCATAAAAACAAATAGTCTATTTCGTGCTAAATTTATTTAAGAGTCACTATCTATCAGGATCATCGGAGGCGAAATCGGAGGCGGGGATGTTGTCAACTATTTCAAGTGTGAAAGTTACACTAAACACATCAATGTATGGATATAATGGCAAAAGAGTTTTGGACAACTGAAAGTAAAAGATATTCATATGTAATTTATATTAGCTTTTATTTAAAAAATAGTTAGATATTGTGATATAATCGACAAGTGAAGATGTCATTCGGGCATATTAAAACAAAAAACAATTTTGAATTTTCTCAACTCTTAGTTCTGATAGATCACATGAATTTCTACCTGTCTACTGTAATAAAAAATAAAACGAAGGAACCAAAGAGCTTTTACTCCTTGTTTTTACAAAAATAACATGATGTTCAACAAAAGATCGAGTGAAGGAGGAGCGTCTCTGATTAATGGCAAATGTTCCCCACCAAACTATGTTTAAATAATACATATATTTTGAATTAACACTAAAGAAGGAGAGAGAGACAGCCCATTATTAATAATGAAAGAAAAACAATTCACTTTCTTTGATTTGAGCCATTACTCATTAAAGAAGGAAAAATAGATCAACTCTTATTGTTGTTTTTTTGTTCTCTAAGAAATTGTTTCTAATAAATTCATATATAGAGAGAGATAGAAAGAGAGAGGGAGAGAAAAAGAGAGGGAGAGGGAAAGAGAGAGGGAGAGCGAGAAGGGAGTGAGAGAGAGAAGGGAGCGCGCGCGCGCGCGAGAGAGAGATAATATAATGATGTCACAAAAATGTTCATCATGTAGATAATTATGTCAATTATCACAATGATAAACACTTTCTGCTGGTTAAGAGACCTTTTTCCGTTTCTTTTCATATAATAAAATAAAAACAATGTCACTACTCATCAATATACAGGAAATTAAAAAAACTGCAAATAGTTGATAGCACGTACTATTCGTTGAAATCAATAGAATTAAGTTTCACTTGAAACTTTTTGACATTATTAATGAATACATTTAAACCGGCCATTTAAAAAAGAAATATATCTGTCTAATATAAACTTAAAAAGAACGATCATTTGACATGTAGATGATAAGAAAAAACAAAATAATATATACGATACTGATCATATGTTTAAGAATAATGTTGTCGTTTTAATCTAAGTTGTTTAACTAATTATTTAAATTAAACATCATCAACAGAATCATTTTCTAAATGACGTACGAATAAAATGTTGACAGTTTATCATAAATATTGACTGAAAGTAATTCATATGACGCACTTCTTATACAAATAAATAAATATTTGACATACGCCAAAATAACAAAATCAATAATTATACGAACAATATATGTATAACGAAAGTAGTTTTAGCAATTGATTAAATTGCCATTGTGACAGTTCGAGTAGAATTAAAGATGCTTAATTAACAACTCGAGATACATATATAGTATTGAAATAAAAATACACTACGATTTGGTGAATCTCACAAATGAATAATTTCAATAAAAGAATTTTCAATAACGGCATTTTTGATATTTCTGTTCGCAATAATACAAAAAAGAAAAATTCGTTGATTTGATAACAACTTATGAACATTTTCATTCGACATAGGTCGTTGATCGCTTGATTTAATCTTGTGTTGCGTGAAACACTAACGCGGGAACCTCTCCAACTTGAAATGGCTTTTGGCTCAAAAACCATTCAACATACTAATACGAGAAAACGTTGATTCTCGCTTGAATAATCATAATTATATAAGAAAATGTAATTGACTATTATAAGAGCAAATGTAAAAGGCTTAATCCATATGATGCATACCACCATTACAACCCTTTTGTCATGAATAACGAGACACGCATCAACTGAAGCAGTTTCGCATGCTGAATCCAATGGCGAAAACAGCAGGTTCTATCTCACTAGGAAAAAACGTTATGTGCAAATTACTCTTCTAGCAGAAATGAGCATTTTCCACTGTATTCACGAGGGTTTCGCCTAACTTGTAAACGATGCCGAAGTCACATTCCCTAACGCAGAACTTTCAGTCTAATCTCAAATGAAAGATCTCGTCGGATTCTATCCAAATCTTTAAAGAAGATTGAGGTACCATCTCAGGATCTTTATATAGATTGGATTTCTGAACCTGAGATTTCTGAAAAACCTGGATTTGTAGACAACTTAGTAACCTTAAAATTTCTTTCAGCATATTTTCAACCACATCATTAGATAGACCGTTCAATTCTCCACAAAATCAGTGGCTGACCAACTTTCTACGACGTCAAGTTGGATGAAAATATGCTGAAAGAAATTTTAAGGTTACTAAGTTGTCTACAAATCCAGGTTTTCAGAAATCTCTATATAAAGATCCTGAGATGGTACCTCAATCTTTGAAGATTTGGATAGAACCCGACGAGATCTTTCATTGGAGATTAGACTGAAAGTTCTGCGTTAGGAAATGTGGCTTCGGCATCGTTTACAAGCTAGGCGAAAACAGTGGAAAATGTTGATGCATGTCTCGTTATTCGTGACAAAAGAGGATGTAATGGTGGTATGCATCATATGGATTAAGCCTTTTACATTTGCTCTTATAATAGTCAATTACATTTTCTTATATGATTATGATTATTCAAGCTTGAATCAACGTTTTTTCGTATTAGTATGTTTTTCTAATTTTGTGGCATCATAAAATTCCTATTTTTCTAAGTCAAAAATGATTTAGAACAGAAATAAATTTCATATTTTGGGCGGAGGCGGAAATTTACTAAAATTTTGGCGGAATTTCTAGCGGCGGAAATTTACTAAGCGGCGGAGGGGAAAAGGCAGAGGCTGAGGCGGAGACGGAAAATTACCCATGAGCTAACAAATAAGGAAAAAATTATCAACAAAATTTGATCGAAACTTTAGCTTCAAATACGGTCATTTTCTAAAGGAATGTATCATATATGCTTGCGCAAAATTCAGGACTTTCTCACACTGCATAGTGGCGGCGCCAGGATTTTTCGGATGCCTGGGCTCAGCCCATAATTTTTCAAAAATCCGTTCAGAATTTTTACATGACTATTGCTAGTGAGTACTCTGTTTTCAAACTTTTGGGTGGTTGGGCTCAGCCCACCCTAGCCCTGCCCTGGCGCCGCCACTAACACTGCATTTGTTTCTTCCCAAATAATTAAAAACCGTCCAATTATTTCACATATTCCTAAATAAAAAGTGTTTTTCCGTATGTCAGCTATCTTCCAATGTCAATAAAAAGACATCCAAGAGACGTCCAAGAGAAGGTATTTACAGTGGCGAGAGAATTACGAAGACACTTTCTACTTGTTTATTTTTATTATACTACGGATACCTATATGGTTATAGCTTCTTAGAATACATTGTTCTTTCTTTCTCTTACATGTGTACACGTCCTCTTTTTGGCTGATCACAGAAAAGCTCACATCTAGATGTATCATAAGTTATATCTCCTATTCTCTCAAATTCATCTCAAATGAAATGGACAAAATGAGAAATGATCGCGGAAATAAGAGGCTTTTGATCCCAGTTGACAAAAACCATGCAAAGATCTCGGTTACGAAAAATAAATTTTTTTTATACCAAAATCATTGAAATGACCATGAAGACAAGCACGTCACATATCTCTGCTCGTTTATATGATTGATAAACATGGTTTAGATCTCACAAATTGTACATATCGTACAATGCAGTAGTGATCTGGTTAGCTGAAGTGTAGACAGAGTTTGAATAGAATATCGATGTATTTATGAACTGACGATGTACACGTTGTGTAATACAGTTCAGGCGCGCGTAATTCAAAGATTCCGTGACCTCTTAGATTTCTTTTAAACACACATATTCTGATTTGACGGAGTCTGCTGATCACGAATATGATCTGCGATGCCTCGCAAGGATAATGGAATTCCGAAGGATTCTGAGAGATTTCCAGAGAGTCGGTTTTCCAGTAAACCTTGTCATTACGTTGCGACCCTTCATGAGGCATCGCATCTGAATGCAAGTTCTGAGGGCGTCTCATTTTGCTCAGAATTTGACGCACTGTCGATACGATGTGCTTGGGACGAAAAAGATTTCCAAAAGGCTCTTGAAGGTTTCTCAAAGTTCTGGTTTTTTGCAAAACCTACTTGGAAAACTCCAAACCTCTCAAACATATTTGTAACGTATTCAGTATTGCTTTTTACGTAGAAAACCATAATAGCAGTTCTCTAGGTGGAAATATCACTGAGTTATGGGCTTATCATCTGAAGGATTTTTCGAAAAACTCGCACTTTTCCAGTCTTTTCCTAATTTCTCCTAAAATTAAAAATGTTTTGAAAAAAACGAAGCATACTTTTGTGGAGCAAGGCAAAACGAATCTTCTGGCGTATGAAAGAAGTCTCTAGCTTTCATGGCAAAAAAACTAGATAGCATTGCGCGGTGAGAACCACAAAGTTCGAGTGATCAGAATATGTGTATTCAAAAGAAATCTAAAAGGTCGCGGAATCTTTGAATTACGCGCCTTATCAAGTAAACATAGCACATCATCTGACACTCTATGATCTTTTTTATATTAGACGTACAGTTTTTCTGAACGTTTCACCCTTTTACTGAAATATCTTGTAGAAATTGGTCAGAAATTTCTACAATTGTTACTAAAGACACTATCTCATCATTTGTCAGTTAAACATTTATTGGAAAGCTAGTATAAATTAGATGGAAAGTAAAGACAGTTTCTGCACTCAGAACTGTTTGGAGATCTAAAGCATGTTTTTCTTAAACTAGCTTAATTAGATTTTTTTCCTAATGTTTCAGCATAAAAGAATTTATTTTTCTTAACCAAGATCTTTTATCTGCTTTTCTTTGAAATTTTGTCAATTATGATCGGAAACATGTTACTTTCATGATCTTTTAAATTCAGATCCAAATGTGATGTAAAAGAGTATGTTTAACCCAAAAAACGGATGTTATTTCGTGTAGGAAAAGTGACTTCTAACTCAGGATAGTTCAAAGTTAGTACACAGCAAATCACTTCAACGTTAAATCCTTCCGTTATCTTTTGTCACACTATTGAACTGTTTTGGTATAATTTTTGACACTCTTTGGTACATTTTTTAAAAGGTAATTTTTCCATCATATTTGTTTAGCTATCTCTTCGTTGTATTTCTCAGTTTTGGTTTGTCATGTTGCCGGACTTTGCTCTTAAAATAAAAGTTACATTAAAGCTAAATGTCTTTTTGATTCACTTGTGACTTTTACCGATTAGGTAATGTTTGTCGTATGTGAAAGAAACATTTATACTTGGACTATCAGAAATTGCGTATCCGCAGATACTAGACGCTAATATCAATTGCTAACGCCAATCTAGCATTCTGTGAATGAGCGCGGTATAGCTTGACACCCAATCCTTCGTGCATCAAATAGAATCGAATTGACTTTCGCTACATCCTGAAAGCCACCAACGGCAAAACGATTTTACACTGAGAAAGTCACGATTATGATAACCAAATGACGTTTTGGTGCATTTCTCACTTTTATGTTATTTTATTGAGATCTTCCAGATGAACCTGGTTAGCTGAGTCTTTTTTATAACCCTTATCTATGTCCATGGACATGACAATTTAACCTCTTATCTATGTCCATGGACATGACAATTTAATGCAGGGCTCTAACACAAACATGTCTAGTATATAACGTCAGCCTATATATAATTTCGTTATATGAATATGTGCTGTAGCCAAAACTGGAACTCAGTTTTTGCAATCTTAGATTTACCTACAAATTCTTCAGGCAAAACTGAGGTTAGTAAATCTGAGGTATAATCAGTCAAAAATGGCATATAAACTAAGAATGAATCTAAACATAGTTTAATTTTTCGACTATAGACTAGAGATGTATTTCAGCGTAGGACGACTTTTTCCTGCATTCTATAGCTCATAGCCGATACTTATCTAATTAATCGCGTAAAGGTGGCGTAATATCTAAGCAGTAGTGGCTTTTTTTGAGGGAAGGGGGAGAATATTTTGTGTTTTGTTTGTCATCCCTCTTCATTACTTAATATATAAAACAATACCCACAGTAAGTAGAAGAAGAATAAAAACCCATAGTTAAAATATTAATCTTTAAAGTCGCTTTCAGGGTGCCAACTCAAAAGCTAAAAAAACCTAAAAATCAGAAAAGCAAAAGTGTCAAAAATCAAAACACGTATTTTTTTGCCCAAAACACGGGAGAAACCATTACATCTTAATCTTTTTTAAAACTGATCCTCATTTGCCTCTTTTTTTCTTTCTTTGTCTCGTATGGTTGAGAGAAGAAATTCAACTTCAACTGTATTTGGAAAAGAAAAACTGTTCTATTTTTTACAGTTCATACATATACGTTACAAATTCAGCTGAACAGAAAAAACAAATTAACGAAACAAATGATTTCAATCAATACTCAGTTTTTTTGCTTTATGTTTAGAGAAGAATGAAATCAAAGTTTCGAATTTTATTGGACAAAGCGCATGGAAAATATAAAAAGAGAAAAGTATGTGCTGTGTGTATCTCGACAAGATCTCGTAGCGAATGTATTGCGAGTTTTTCATGATCTCAGCAGGATCCTACCACATTTTAGGACAAAAACTAAAGCGGACTTGTATCAAGACTTTGAACAAGATCGCGATTACAACTATAAGATCGCCATTTTATTTTGCCAAGATTATCATTTTTTCGTTACACGGGAAAAAATCGTGTTCGTGCTTGGATCTCAGCAAGAATGAAACAGGAGTACTATTAGGGAATTCATATTTGTGTTTCATACTTGCATAATTTGAGTTTGATAAAAGATTCGGAATTTGTGCTTAGTAATCCCAAACAGTTTGGGTTTAGGTTCGTCATCATTTCCAACACATTCAATCAATCGAAAATGAAGAAAAAACCGACAAAGCATTCTCAATTCTTTCTTCGTTTCAGTAGTGCTTTTGCTTCACCCATGCAACGTACCAAAAGAGTATATGTTTGAGCAAACTCCACTCTTACTCTAGTGTTCAAACTTATATATGACAACACAAATCCATATGCAACGTTTCTTGGATGCAAGACGGTTCTTGGAAGAACCAAATTTAGAAAACTTTCTATATTTTATTGCTAAAACTATACCCATACAATCTTTGACGAAAATCCACGGAAAAATTCACAATTCACTTAAAGTGGAATTAAAACGGCTCCGAATTTCCAGATACACTCCGTTGTATACACTCAACATGATTAGGGATCCGCACAGTTTAAAAAGACCTTGAGAATGCTTTTTCGTATGGTTTTCACGAAACTTAATACATAAAAAAGCATTAATCTCTCAGTTCTACTCTTAAATCATGTCAGATGTGTAAAGTTGGGTATATCCGGAAATTTCGAATCAATTGGCTCAACTATGAGTGAATTATGAATTTTTCCATGGATTTCCGTCAACAATTATTCAAGAACATCCACTGACATTCTGTTTTAAAATGGATCGTAATATTAGTATGAGTGTCTGACATAGATACTATTAAATAGCCTCGAAGTGATTGCTAAAAGAGATTTAAAAGTAGAAATGATAACTGTATCCCATTTAGTGACAAATCTAAAATATCAAATCTTTCACCAAACCCATCCAAGTCTATCCCAACTACACATATTTGAATTTGGTTGATCTTCACACGGAGAAGGATGAGTATCGGTTTGGTGATTCTGTTAAAGAAGTTGATCCATTGGTCATCTATGAAAGTTGGAACAAACAAAATTTCATGATGTACATGTGAAAAGTTAGTCAGAATAATGCCTTGTTATCTCCAATCATGCTCGCGTAAGAAAAGAGGAACGGCAGCCGAATCTTGACTTCAAATAATCGTTGATTTTGAAGCACTGTTGATAATTTAGATGCCTGTAAGTTTTTACATCAATAAACGGATCATTGACTGTGAAAAAAATGTATAAATAAAATAAAGATCAGATTATTTTTTTAACAGGAAGTTTTTTAAATAGAGTACACTTAAATGCATATATATCTTGAGTTGTCTGTGAAAGAAAAAACTGAACATTTGTGAACCACCTCTATGATTTTTTTAGTACTGTGATACATATTACTATTAGTAATACACGTTAACATACAAAAATATTTTTCATCTCTTTCTGGAAAAATTTCACCGTATTAATGTATTTTTATTTATTCCTTCATCGAAAAGAAAAAATCAACAATTGACTAACAACAGAAAAGTAAGAATAATCCATCTATCTACTATTTGCTAATACAAATATTCTGATCGGCAATAATTCTCTAACAACCTGTTTTAACCTTGACCGTTGATCTTTGACAACTGTTAAACCACTTCGATGCGCTACATCATAAAATTGTAATGGAGATCTGACATAATATTGATCATCTGGATCAAATTCAGGTTGATCCGAACAATTATCTTTCAAAATAATAAGACCATGTTTTTTTAAACTTAATTTTAAACGTTTTAGTAATTGAACGGCTGAATCAGCATCTAAATCAAATCAGAATAATTAATAAATGTATGCAAGTAGTTAAGAAAAACAGAAACTAAAAAGTAGATATACAATTTCCGTTCAAAGCACTTTTTCTTCTAATACACTAGTATCTACCCGATTTTGACACAAAACTTAACAATTCTATCAGCTTTCTTCGATGGAGAATATTTCTAAACGTTTCATACAGTTTTCTTTTTCTTTTCATTAGTGTTTTTTTTTAAACATACCTAAATAACCTAAAACCCATTGTGTCCATATAACATCATAACGCGATTTATCAACAATCAAATCTGCTATACTACAACAGTATGTTTTGTCCACCTTGTCAACTAAATCTTCTCCTAGATTCAATTTTGTTTGTTCAATATATTCCGGTAATAAATCATTGATATCAATTCGATTGAAATATTTTACTAATAAATGTTTTGTCACACGACCAATACCACAACCCAATTCTAAACAATGATCATTACCCAAACGTTGATTGTATTGCTAGTACAAAAGGGAAAATAGTTTTATTCCGAAAAGAGAACTAAAAAATGATAATTGACAAAATGTAAATCGTCACATGCTTATCACATATATGTTTGACAGACAAAATTGCAACGTTATTATTGTGAAAATTCGACGTTAAACTGAAGTCTACCTGATAAGCAATTTTTTTCTATTGAAAACCTTTTTTTTTAATGCAAAGATAATCAACCTTCGCAGGGGAATATCTGTTAACAATATCTCTCACAAAGAATATATGGATATTTTTAAAAAAATTTTTTGTTGCATCTGATGCGTACGTACACCACTATGAAAACAATGTGTAATTTCTTGACAAGTTTTTCTTACTCTAAATAATGTTTTGAGTAATTGTTCTGATTCTTGAATATCGGATTCGTGTACAACAGAATAACCACCTAACATTGTATCGATTGTTGGTGCACGACTTGTATAATATTGTTTGGTAACAACTACTCTTTCGTCAACATTACTTAATTCACCTTCCATACGTTCTGCTGAAGAGTATAAAGATATTTGAGTTATCACAATTTATAACTATATTGATTAAACAAAAAGAGTTAAAAGAATATTTCTCATGGCACAATCTAATTCTAAGCAGAATAATTTATAGGATATACTTATTGAACAAGACAAATTACAAATAGACGCTAGATTGTGGATAGGTTTAGTATAATAAAAGAAAAATAGTAGTTATTTCTACAGACAATATCAATGCGATGTATACATCTGAGGTAAAAAAATGTATGATACGAAACCATAAAAAACGATCACGTACCAAAGTTTTTCGTACAGTACCGTGTTTGGATGGTAAATGGTATGTACCATCCATACCTGGTACACACTGCGTTTCGATGATATAGTACAAACGTGATACGTGCCTCGTACGTACTACAATGGCATCAACAAAAGTACGAAACCAAAAACTTTGGTACCAAACCATAAAAAGTTTCGCCTAGGATGTCACTTCAAATGTTATCAACTTATAATTCATCGGTAGTACCTTCACTACATTCGTCTTCAACATGACATGATTTGTTCACAGCTGGAGATTTCGACATAGTGATCAGAGAAGAAAAAAACAAAATAAATCTAAAACAGAAAACATGTACGTATCATTAGATGTTGACGAAGAACCTCATCTAGCAAAACAAATACTTAACTTTGTCGAACTACTTAACTTTAACAAAGTATCGAAAAAGGAAATCCAGTTCTATAAAGCTTAACCACTTCTCAAGTATATCTGATTTATATTTAAATACAAATGCACAATACTATTGAATATATTCTCAAATCTTTCTCATAGAGACAATGCGCAAAAGAGAAAGCTGGCAGTTCGAAAATACTTAGAAACTTTTCTTCTGTTCTTCTTTCAGTGAATGTACGTAAATAGAAGTACTTACTCAAATACTCTCGCTTTCTAAAAATTTTTGTGTTTTATTTACTACTTCTGGTGCTAATCTTAGTTGTCTTCTCTATTTTGTTATTTTTTTTATTACTCTTTTGGTGTTGTTTGGCTTGAGTCATTGTTACTACAGGTCGTGACCTTTGATGCCTCTCACTTTTCGTGAATAAACAATCTTAGTCTTAGTATTAGCCAGTTTTTGTCTGACGTTCTTGTGATTTTTTTCAAGAAAATGAAGTACTAGTCAAGAAATTAACAAAGTACTAAAATGACTTTACCTCCTTCTTGACCCAACACCTATTCAAATAATTAGCGCTTAACTGAGAGAGAACCCACAAAAAAATCAAATATTTGAGAAATACTTTTACATAGTTGAACAAGTGATTATAAAGCGACATTTTATAAAAGTCACTGCTAAGTTTCTGTATCATTTGTCAAGTTCCCTCCGAAACTAACAGGTAAACAAAGTACATTCACCAGTGCTAAAAAACTTCTTTTTAAAATTCGCACGAGAAAAACATAAAACAATAGCCTAAACGTGCGATAATAGTAGTAATCGTAGCTGTTTTTGTAGTATATCTTTTCTTGTAAATAGGAGTTAGTTCACAGTTCGTTTTAGCGTTTCTTGACATGAATAAGCCCAAACTAAAGAAATGAACCCAGAAACACCAAAATGAGTAAAATAATAATAAATAAATAGATGAACAAGGTCTCTTTGTGTTCTATTTGCTTATTTAGCTTTGCAATGACAAAGCGATCTCACAGCTGTATATATAATGTTTTTCGACAAACATGGGCTCAAATCAGATACATTCAGTCTGAGAAGGCGGTCATTGTAGGCTGATACCTGTAATATCAGTGATCTATATTCACGCTTTTATTGGTTCCTCTTTACCAATCATAGAAATTATGTGTCTGTGGTAGAGGTTGACTACAGCTACAGTTTTCAAAATGGCTTATTCGTCTAAAAATGAAACTCCAATTCGATTACGTTAAGAGCAAACAAAAAGTCAGAAGCAAATCGTTATAATCGACGTTAAAACTACGCTACTTATGAATTCATGCTGCTAACTTTCATCTCTGACATATCGTGACTAGCAGCTTCTAACCATCTGATCCAGTGCTTGTAACAGCACGATGACCAAACGGATTTCTTAATGTAATCCATCGTGAAATCTGGAATCCACTGTGATTTTCACGGTGACTTAATTATTTTTATTGTGTTTCTTATTATAAATCTGATTGCGATGGGAATTTTGATAGAATTGGAAATTCTTCCTGTACAATTGCCTTTATGAATTTGAGTTGATAGCGGAAAAAATCCACCATCGCAAAAATTTGATCTAAAAATACTGATCTGAACAACTAGAAATGCTTGTAAGTAGTATATTAAGTTAAATCACGAGTTCTTGTGTCCTAATTTTCCTGAATGATAATTAAAGTTCTTTAGCTTTTTACAGCGTTTTCTCTTTCATCACGTCTTAGAATAGACACTTTGAAGATTTTGCTGAACTAGAAAGATTTGATTTCTGATCTTTTCAGTTCCAATAATCAGCATTACTGTTACAGTTCTTTTACATTATAGATTTCTCGATTTAGTCAAAATGACTGATTCTCTTCATATTCCTACATGGAAAAGTACAGCAGCTACTTTATTTAATCCTTATTTAAATAGTTCAAATACAAATCTTCATCGATCACACATTTCACGAGGGTACACACTAACAAATAAAACTAACAGTAACACAATCTCGGATACTTTATCAGCGAATGATGGTACGAATATTTGCAATAATACGGAAATCAACGTAGTATCGACTAACGTCCAACCACAAATAGCTTTGAAACGGAAACTGAATACACCGGAAAATATTACTACCTATGTTCAACAAATGAGTACGTTACGTTACCTCTATAATTTTCTTTATATTAACATAGTAATGTAATATGATACATTTGTATCGAAAACATCTCTTTACCTTCTAACTCAACTAGATGTTGAAATAATTGTTCTTTTAGTTCATTCACAATTTTGTGGTAGAAGTGGTACTCCAAGTGATGTTCGATATGATGATCAAAAACTCAGAAAAAGCCGTATACCAAGTGGAAATAGTGAGAGACGGTTAATAAAACAACAAAAAGATCATAGTATGTCGAAGAGTATTGCTTATATATACATCGGTTAAATTTTTTGTTATTGTTATTATTAGAGTCTGAATGTTCATTAGCTCGACCATTAAGTGATTTTTTTGGTGCAACAGAACAGCAAATAACTCGAGTGTGTGGAACTGAAAACAGTTCAGATTCAATCGATCTTGAAAATATAAAAGCAGCTAGGTGAGAAAGAATAGTATTATACACATACAAATTACACAGTAGTGCATGGTCCTTGAATAGTCTACCAATCTCTATAGCTATAGATCTTTCTTTTTGTGATGTCAACTAATACATCTTTCAGTCGCACAAAACCCAATGTAACATTGGGTGTAATGTGTCGTGTAGCCCTAACTATAGGTGATAAAATGGCTCAGAGCAAAGAAAAGGTATATGTTTGTCACACACAAATTTATGTGTTACAGTGCACGTTTTCTTTTGGTTGGATTTGGTTTTAATATATCAACAAAATAATGACACTAATACTAAATCTACATAACATTTTTCATAATTAAAAAAACGCTTTATACATGTATTTCTAACAACAGGTGCTTTACCATAAACCGGTCGTTCTGTATTTTGCTAGTATCGCTATTCGACTTCAACGTTTAGATTATCGAAATAATCGACGCACTAAATAACTATTAAAATAGTTCTAGTTCTTTTGAATTGACGTTTGAAACTCGGCAAAATAATTCATCTTCATACCGTACTGTTTCTTCAAGATTTTGCAGTATATTATCTTCTAAATCTAGAAGTCTAATACTTTTTCTCGCATTCATAATGGTCAATCTCATGCAATACAAAATGTTCATTAAAAATATACTATTTCTGTTAAAAAATTTTTATTTTAGTAAATTGTTTATGTATACTTTTGCCATTTTGTCTCTTCTTAGACATGATTAATTACAAAATGTATCTTACAACTGTGATTTCTTTATAATAATCATTCTTACGTTAGAAGAGTATTTTTCCATATTCTAGTTGATGGCTTTTGCCGAGTTTTTGTAATCTCATCCCCAAAAAAAGCAAAAATTAAAACGAATTGAAACTCTTGAATAATCAGTTATTTAGTAGAATTAAATTTAGATGTTAAAATCAAACAGACAAGCAAAATATAGAGTGATCGATTCATTCTGAAGCATCCATGGTGTTCTGTTGTTTTTTTCCATTTTTATGCTTGTATGAGAGTTGAAATAGATTATTGTCTAGCTGCAACTACAGATTGGATGATGCTTCTTGAAGAACGAATTCTTTTCTTCCCACCAAATAACGTGATCTATAAACCTAATTTCGTCTAAAGAATTCTTTAGGCACTGCAAAAAAAAGTGCCAGAATATTTTCTTAAATTTTCACGTTTTTTCTATACTTTTTCTTTGCAATTTTCTTTTCTATACTTTATTTTAGGTTGGTTTGGAAGCCATCCGCGGTTTTCGTCTACCATCAGCTCATCTTCAGTATGAATCATATGAACATCATCCAATGAGTGCAGCTGCTGTTCTTGGAGAACGTGAAGAAAGGTTGAGTATTTTCATAAGAGATTATAACAAATTTTTCTATATCTTGCTTTTTGTAGTGTACCTCTGCGCATCGCCGATGTTTTAAATGACGACAACTTTGAACAAGAGAAAATGATTGAGGTAATAGACGATTCTATCAGTCCGTCTCGCAGAAACCAACGAAAACGACAAATAAAATCATCATTAAGTGAAAAAGAAAATTACAGTAATACTATCACATTACGAAATAGTGCGGTCAGATATCGCTCACAATCATCGTTTACACCGTCAAAAGAGAACAAAATTCAAAAATCTAAAAACTGGAGAGGAAAAAGGATGGGATCCAATTTACCCGTGTAAGAAAAAACTATTAATGTCAAAAACAAAAAAACATTCAATAATTTAACTCACTTTCTTTTTTTAGCATAAGGAGTCGATTAAAAAGACAAAATTCTGGTATTATATCACCCCCAAGACCATGCACAGCTGCCAGTACATCATCAAAATCTCGACCTGATTCAGTCGTTTTAAATTCAACCGATTCTATATCTGGCGACAGAAAGGTAAAACGAACAGTTGATAAAAATTATGTTCAGTTTTGCTTTTATTAAATGTTTATAGAACATTTTTGATCGCGAAGATACTTCTCCAAGTGTAAATATTAAAAGTGCGCCAACTAGTTCATTGAAAAGTCCAGGTAAAACAACACGACGACAACATCCGTTAAATGTACGAATTGGAGAAACGCTTGTACGATCTGTATCAGATGAGGTACGATATGTTTCGTTTAGACACTTAAAATTTTCGTATTTATTCGTTAATTTTAATGAAATAAATCTAGTAGAGAAATAAAAGTTATTCTATCATGCTAAATGTCGTTTAACGATTCTAATTTTTTGACTTTCTAAAAGATGACTTATGATCGTAAAACCAATACAGAAACTCCCAGTGGTAAGTTTCATAGTATATTTTACGCTAAAAGATATTATTTGTTATCATTTTATTACAGATCACGATCCGTTATCGCCGTCTAAACAAATGTTTGGCGAAATGGCTGATACGGATAATCTTACCGGCGAACTTGTACCACGTCCGACACCGGACGTCACAGTAACTAATTCTCAGTTTGAATACATTATAGAAACTTCTTCAGACATTTGCTATATTTTTCAGGGTCGTTCATCGGGTTTTACCTATTCCACCGATGATCAATTGATGATAAAACCACTACATACTCGTCTGACCTCATCCGAAGATTTAGTTGATGATAAATCCATAGTTCAGGCTAAAGGAAATTATAAACTAATAAAAAATTCAGCAACTCAAGTATATAAAACCGTTGATTCTTCTCATGAGCGACATCGACAAAGTACAAGTCAACAAATGCAACCTGTTAATAAATTTAGTGAACTAAATTTAGCTCAGTTAGAACTGTTAGAAAATTATGATCCAGTTATATCCGAGAAGATTGGCGCTGCTTTTATACCTATACAAATACTAGCTAGGCCAAAAGATGCAGCTGATGTGTGTTCAATGACGATTAGTGAAATTGAACAAAAATATCCAAAGTATGTATTATCCCAACTTCTGTATTCCTTGAAAAGTGTCCATTGTAAATTAAAGACGTTTGTCTTTATTAGCATTTAATGTAATTAAATCAATAGCTCTTGATTTTCTGAGAGTACATCCAAATCGAACTTTCTTATCACCACCATTGCGATGACAATCGTTAAACAAATTTGCTGCAGGATCGTATAACGCGTTCACTGTAATACTTGTAAAATAAGATGCGATGTTATCACACGCATACAAAACACATTCGCGATTATCGAATATTCTACCACGATCGCTATTTTTTTCAGCGATTACACTATGAGACAATCGCTTTTCCTTACCGCCACTCTTATCTGTTCCTTTTTTCTTAGTGAAAAATTTTCTCAATTAAGTAAAGGTATGGCTACGTTTTCTGACTTGACCACGATGAATAATTAATGACTAAAATGTGATAAGACTTGGAAAATCAGGAAGTATATAGTATGGAACTAGCGAACAGTTTAAGAACAGCTGATTTATGACAGGATTCTTTCTCTGAATGTCTGACTGGTTTTCGATTCAAGAGACCGGAATTAATCGTATAGTTTTCGATGAATGATTCGCTCACATCGTTCTGATAAAATTAGGAATACTGTATAAGAATTGTTTCCAAAAATTTGAGAAAAAAAGTGGCAATGTACGACCTTCTGTTATTACAAAATGTCTTTTTCGGATTACGAGTTAGGATTATCGAAATAGTTTTAATTAAAGTAAATACTTATTCTTACTTACTCTTCTATTTATAAATCAGCCATAAATTAACGTAAAACTGTCGTTCTAATCTGCACAACGTATGGTTTTGAAGAGAACCTATTTCTCTGCATGTAAACTTTCAACTCAGTTTTCCAAAACTATAAGGTGTTTTAGAAAATCGTGTGATCTCAGTATCTTATAACCTTTGAGATGGAGACATACTCTGGATTCTGAAAACAGACAGATGCTTCTGCTGAAAGATGCTGTTTATCTCAACTAATCTGCTTCTGAGGGAAAAAAGAAATCTGACACTTGAAAATGTGAATTTTTTTACGTTTTCTGTGGAAATTTTAAGAACATCACACTATTTTGAGGAAAGAGCGTTGAGAACTTAGTAGACTCATATTTAAGCTCACACTCTCCTTCATATTTCTACATGATTGAGATAACTATGAAAATTTTATTAAAAATGGGAATACACCTAATCCATTTTAGGAAAGACGGTCGACCGGTATTTAATCTTCCTCGATCACATACATCAATTGATATTACCCAAACTCTTCAACTAACAAAATCAAAATGTTTACCTGCAAGATGTCAAACCGTCTTAAAACGCAAATCAAGTCAAGAAGAAATGAAGAAAGTTTTGAATATTGTACCCTACGAAAAGCAACGATCGCTAGTTGTTCGTACTGTTGTACCACCAACAACAAAGTCGAATGATACTGTACGACATGCAAATTCCACGAGAACATCATGGAAAAATAATCGCACAAATTCCAATTCAAGTGATGATAAAAATTATTTGAGTGTACTCGCAAGAACCTTAGAAGACCAATGGATTATTTTCGATCAGTAAGTCTATTAATAGAAAGCAGCTTGCATAATGCTTTGACACAATTGTGGTCGAGTTTTTGAAAGATAGTCGTTTATCTTCAAAAATATCAAGTTATAAAAAAACTATTTCTCAGCATTCCTTCAATTAACTTTCCAGTTGTGATCGACGTACGCTATTTTCAGATTAAAAGAAGAAGAGAGAATGCAATTATTAGAAAAAAATTTGAGTGTATTAAATATCCGAACAAAACAAGGTAAACATTAATAGAAATTTATCAGGTTTGTGTTCTGATTCCTATATGTTTTTAGAAGTTGCTCAAATGCGTAAAAGTCCTACAAAGAAACATCATAATGATATTAATCATACTATTCGTCTTCAAAAAAAATTACCAACAATTGTGGGAAATGATCGAAATCAAACACAACGGAATAAAATAAAACAACAAAGACTAACATCGAGCGTTTTTCTCACACAAGATTCAGTGCGATTACGTTTACATTAGCTTTAAAACGTTGTAAAGTATCAGATTTTTTTTTCTTGTAGTATGACATCGAGCAATCAACATCAATTTATTCTCTTGCGCGCAATGACATCGACATTAATCGCCCTTCGAAAGGTTTGATGGTGCAAAATTACTCTCAACGGTTATCGGTAGAAGAAAGCAAATGTCGTGATCAAGAACAAACGGCTGCTATCAAGATTCAAAGGTTAGTCTAATCGTTAGTGTTAACTAGTATTGTTGTCGACCAGCACTAAAATATTTATCTGAAACTTTTACTATCCATTTAGAATCTGTCCTCATGGCATTTACGTCGAAGGTAGAGATGTGCAGAGTAACTGTTTCTGGATCCCTAACTCTACCTTCTGGAAATTTTTTGAGCCCTACCCTGGGAAAATTTTAAAATTTTTTCATGACGATTATTTTTTATTTTTTTATATAAATTATACACACTAAAAAATAATGTGTCGCATGTGTCGCAAATTGCGACATATTCTGCGACACCGGGAGCCACTTGCGACACATTTTTTGCATTGAGGTTGCGCACACATTTTCATGCGACACATTCCGCTGGGTATTTCTGCCATAGAGAAAACAGTAGAAATTAAGTATTTTCGATCTCTTATTCGATTTTAAGAATATTTATAGTTCATTTTGGGATGTTCTACGTAATGTCAACAAGCTCAATCCACCAGTAATATTCACAGGCCTTCAAAATATTTAGTTTCCGAGATCTGGGATTAATGGCGTAGTCAAGGCCTCTGATCGGTTCTTTTCATTAGAGAAAAAATGTTTAACATAGAAAATAGTTAAAAAAGACCGAGAGAGGGATCTTTATCCACTAAAAACACCAATTCGAAAATGAAAACACTTAAAAAGTTGAAAAATTTTCTTATCTTTTATGCATTAGCGTCACCTATAGCACATCAAAACTGAAAAGAAGCCGAGAAAAATACTAATGAAGACTGCTGAAAATAGTAAAACATAAACTTTAGCAATTTTTTGAAGAGAGCAGATCCTGAAATGACCTCAAGAACTGTGTCTGAAAGTTCTTAGTAACGGCAACACAATTATGCTTTTCAATAGAGTTGAAGCCGAATTCCGAATATGCACCATAGTGTATTCTCGATTATACTTGAACAAATCTTTTGTACTCAGTGTCTTCTTGAAATGAAGATTCCTTCGACCTCGTCATTTCGCATTTTGGACATGATGTCAGATAAAGATACTGATATGAGATCACACGGGAGTGCTCTAAAAATGAGTAAAAACCTAGGCTTTTGAGCACGCTAAACTATGCTGTTTTGGGCTGTTGGAGAAAACCGTTTTGGTGCCAAACTCACTTTTGTCTTCTTTCGTCTCTATAGCTGAATGGTACTGATGTACTAATGTTCTAAGGTTTACGTCGAGTTTTTGATGAGACTCACCTTTTCTGTTATTATTATTTTTTTTTTTAAGCTTTAAACTTTTTTTTTTTGTAGTAGTTTTAGTGATACTTATGAGGATTTTTCTCAAAGAACCCTCACTCGCGCTGCAACATGTATTCAACGATGGTGGCGCCGTTACATTGTTCAAAATCGTTTGAAAAATCTTAAACAAGAGGCATGCGCACACACTCGAATCTTTTTTTTCGAAATTTCATGTCATTTTTCTCCGGTTTTAGGTAGCTCAAGCTGGTTTTACCTGATCTGATGTAAACAGCGATAATGAACCTATTTTAATAGACAAATCATAGATAGCTTATTTATTTAGCAGTGGCCGTTACTCATTTAGAGTCAACAAATATAAATATAATTCATTGTCAAATGAAGCAAAATAAAGATCAATAGCAAGGTCAAATATTAACGATAGATAGATACTTTAGAAATGGTACAACGGTGACAGTTTTTCATGAAAGTATTTTTTTTGATTGTACATGCAAGTTGTATTAGTCTGTAATATTTTTTTGTTTAATTCATGGATGTCTCTTTCTTTTTCTCACGTTACTTTTTATATGGAAACTTCTTTTATTCAAGTCTATTCATATATAATATGTTGTTATAACAAAATGTGCCTGAATTATCAGTCACTCGAACACAAAGCACAATGTTTTCTCATGTGTACAAAATAAAGTGCTTCAAAACTATTAGGTAATATTATTACCTAATTACCTATTATTAAATAATTGAAATACTAAAAATCCAAAGTACGACAGAAAGATGCAACATATAGGGTAAGATATATTTCAAATTACTTAGATATTTAAGAATACCCCTTTCCTCTTTTGAAGCTTTCTGTAGAAAGGCTGTCAAATAAAACCTAAAAATGACTAAGGCTTCATATTTCCAGAACTGATCGGAAACTCAGTGAAGCACTTTTTCGTTTTTGTTTCAAGTCTTCAGCTAAGACCGTTCGCGAGTTTTCTAGAAAACTCGGTTTTTCTTTGTGTCACATTACGACTCCCCTTTAATTTTATCCGATCGAGTTAAAAATTTTACCACAGGTACTTAAGATAATATCGCAGAGATACCTTTTATGAATTTTATTTTAAACCTTCCTTTACTGAGTTGTAGAGGTTCTAAAATTGAAAACCGTGGTATTTAAGACGTTTTTCAGTATTTTTCTTCGACAAGGAAAAGATAATGAAAAAATTCCGCAAAAATACCTCTGCAATATTACCTTGGGAACCTGTGGTAAAATTTTTAACCTGATCGGATGAAATTTAAGGGGAGTCGTAATGTGACACAACGAAAAACCGAGTTTTCTGGAAAAATCGCGACTGGTCTTAGCTGAAGACTTGAAATAGAAACGAAAAACTGCTCCACCGAGTTTCCGATCAGTTCCGGAAATATGGAGCCTTAGTCATTTTTAGGTTTTATTTGGCAGTATTCCTACAGAAAGAGGGGAGAGTACCCTGAAACTTGACTTGTTTGTACTGGATAAATTTGTTTTGCAACCGCTTTTTACATTATAGAAAAGTTCAATCTTGGAAACTTGAACTGTCTCTTACTACGAGTTTCCGAGGCTTGAATTTTTCTGTAACCAAAAAGCGGCTCCAATACAATATAACATATTTGAGATTAAAAGACAAAACTAGAGCGAATAGCATAAAGGGATGGACATCCTTCAAAGTTATGAGCGCTAGGACGCGATATAGGACCCGGGCTCTCTGTTGTGTCCATCCCTTTACTCAACACTCGGTTTTCGAAGAAAAAAATCGCCTTGAAAATTTTCTCTCTATGCGAAAAGACGAGTGCGTAATATTTCTGACAAAAGCTTTCGGAACCCTATGTTTTCATGATTGCGATGTACATTGAATGCAGATTCTATCGCAGAAAGGACAGCCATTAATTCCACACCCTTTCTACGTATGTTCCAATCGTGGGTGCTCGTTCTCGATGAATTTCCAGAACCACACAATAGCTAACACTCATACTTTGGCTAGATAATCTATAGACACTGTAGTCTACACGTGCGCGATGAACGTGCCAGAAACGAAAGAGAACGTTGTTTTACTTAAATTAGGAGATTCGCCGCCGATAACCAATTTTTACATGGCGCCGCCAAGACGGAGGAAATTTTCATAAATTCGCGTCGCCGCCGCCGAGGGCGGAGAAAATTTTTATAGTCTCGCGCCCTGTGTTAAAATTTTCATTCGCCGCAGTCGAAATTTTTTTATCGACGCACATGTCTGACTGTAGAGTCCTCGGTGCGAATTTGAAGTCAAAATAATGTCTCTAGACTGAATTGTGTATTTTTTTGTAAAGGACCTCGAATTTTCAACAAAAAACGCAACCCTCGCCCGTAAAATATCTGCATTTCACTGACCATTAACAGCCAACTCACGAAATTCATACCGTAAATAGAGTAGTCGTGGCTATATTTTGTAAAGAAAAAGTTTCCATCTCTCTTAGATCAGGAGTCATTGACATGACATTTTACGGGAAAATGAATCCCTTACATCTGGTGAACCATCCAGTAAAAGAGGTTTAAACTTAGTAGTGATCAGCATTTAGTGAGAAGTATGATCACAAAATTAGAAGTCACTGGCTGTCACGGTTCTTGAGTTACAGAGGGAGCGCTACTTTTGTGAAGTACTGTAGTAACTGAATAAAAAGATAATTTTCATTTTAATCCAGTTTAATCTGGAACTGACATTTTTTGCCCAAATACCATCACTTGTGCAAATAAGTTTCCATTTACACAGTAGATATAGGATACTTTTGTATTTTGTCCGCTATCATGATAAAATGGATTGCACATATTCTGAATCTATTTTTTTACCGCAAACTTTGAATATTCGACCTATCGAATACTACAGAGATGTTGTAATAGTACAAATAACACTAATCCGTGTATTTGAAAATTCTAAAGTCAAGAACATCCCTTGTTTTTTTAACTGTTTTGTGAGACGGAGTATGTCTTGCGGAGTGCTTGTAGAGTATTAGACTTTTAGAATTCTAATATTCTGCAATTGTAATATCTAAAGTGCTTAAAATGCAATATTATTGAGTTTGATTATCTACGTTTTATATGCACGGTAAAAGCGGTGTATACGAGAACTTTAGAATTCATAGAAGCATGATATAGTATTATTTTTCAGTTTCCGACAGCCCTCGAATTTTATCATGGATTTTCAGTTCTTTTTTTAAAGTACAGTTTGTCAGTGACAATGTTCCCAACATGCATGTTACACAGATATCCAGTGTGTGCTTAATACAAGGGTTATTGTCTAAT
This sequence comes from Didymodactylos carnosus, assembly GCA_905250885.1. Lineage (NCBI taxonomy): Eukaryota > Metazoa > Rotifera > Eurotatoria > Philodinida > Philodinidae > Didymodactylos > Didymodactylos carnosus. Next base: position 27,518 of record CAJNOQ010000887.1, read on the forward strand.
TTGATTATAAACGATAGAGTATACTTCTCTAAAAATATGGTGACGGGATTTGTTACATACGCCAATATTAAGAGACATTTATTTCAAGGCGTTACGTTCTTCTGGTACCAGAGAGAAATGCTTCAAACTTACTTTGTCCTTAGATAGAAATCGTTTTCATCTAATGATTCCAAACTTAAAATAGAAAAGAGATGGTATGTTTGGCTTTTCTCTTAACATTATGAAAGAATTTATCCTAATTTTTGAAAAATAGCCAAAAATGCGCAAGTGTTATCTACACGATTACAATAGGGAAAAAATAAATAAACATTGATCATTTTTCTGTTTGTTTTTCATCTTCTTCTACTTCTTTAACCTGATATGATTTGATATAAATTGGTTTTGATATTTCATCTGTTATATATTCACTTTTATATCGTGTACGACTATGACTTGGCGGAAGTGACCAAGTTGGTAAATGGACCTGAAATGAAGTAAATGAAAAGTAATTAATCAATTCTCTATTAGTAGTTTAAATTTATCACAACACTAGCTTAATAGTTTCTATTTTCTAAACGGGTGTACATACCGGTCTTGGATATGGATTTTTGTAATGTATCGCTAGGTCGAGTCTTGCTTTTGCCTCTCTAATGTGCTCTTCGATTTCGGTTGCATCTTCAATCTTATAATGAAAAAACAGACATAAGTAAGAATTGAGAGTAAGAATATAACCAAAACGCAACGTACGGCTTTATTTTGTCTAAATAGCTGTCGTGCTTCATTTCTAATGTAAAGTCGTTCATTTTCTGTTTCATTAGTATTGAGTGCTTGCCAAGTTCGAGATAACTGAATAATACGTTTGTATAAATTTAACACTTTTAAATTAATTGCAATACTATTCATAGAATAAAAATCTTGAAAGAAAATTCATGCACAGGACCATATCCGAATATTGATGAATAAAACAGCTAAACATGTCTGCACAGTAGGATAGGAGCAACGACTATAAGATTTTATAATTATCTGAAATAGTGAAAAAGAAAGTGATTTTTGTTTCTACTAAAAGATAAATATTGCACACACTGACGTAATAAAGATATTTCAATCCAATAATACCAATTTTTCTGCTTTTATGTCTATGATAATATAAATTTTTTATTCATTGTTTAGCATTGACGTATTTTTTAGCAAAAAAAAAGACAATGGAAACTGCTCAATTATAAATTTATTTTATTAACTTATTGATAATTGTAAAGGCAAACTTTAATCGTACATTACTCAACATTTGAGTGGCTTTAGGTAGTTGAACCTTATACAGAAAATTCTGGGTATGTGACAAACTAGAGAAATGTCTCTGTGTTTCATGGACACTGGTTGTTGGTTTTAGTTTTTTTAATATACCACGTCGATCGGTCAGTGGAGTGAAACGTGTCGTAAGCCTTTCAGTAGATGTAAATGGATCTGACAAAGGTTTTGAATCAGCTACTGAATCTAATAACAATATATTATTAGCGAAATAATTTACTGAAATAAAAAGTTTCAAGAGGTTTTAGAGTTATGTTTACCTTTTGCGCATTTGTGTGCTAATTTTTGATAGTTTTCATAATATTTCAATAAACAAACTAGTATCACTGTAATATTATCAAAACCCACGCCGCTTCTCACAAGTTTAGATGGTGCTAGACATTTGTTCGCTAATTCCTCACATATTTCATTTGGTTTTTGTTGTTTAGCTATTCGTTGTCTCACAAATTTTAGTACATGCTCATTATTCATCACATCCCATATGCCGTCACATGCTATGATGAGAAACTCCCACTTATCATTTAAATCTTTAATGATAACATCAGGATATGATATTACTAATTGTTCTTGAGCAGATCGAGACTTGTTTTGTTTGTAAAGATAATCACCTGGAATAAATAAAAGATAAAAAACTGAAATCTGACTTTCTTAATCCAAACATAGTTGTTTCAACGCGTCTCCTTACCCAATGCTCTTGACATGGCTAAATTTCCCATAACTCGATTGTCTTCAACAAATCCTCCAGCTGATTCAATTCGTTTCCGTTCTTCGGCAAGGTCTGGTTTGTGATCTTTTGACAAAATTTCGGCTATCCCATCGATACTTCCGATTGCTCTTGAATCACCTACATTTCCACAATACAATTTATCATTTTTGATCAGTACACTAACAGCTGTTGTGCCCGTTAGTCCATATCTATATCAAAGAAACAAAAAAGACAACGTAAACTAAGTATCATTTATCCGAGAACTAAAATTGCTCACCAGATATTGCCATTTAAGCATGAGAAGGAACCGACGCAGAACTATAAAAGAGGCCTATGAGCACAAAAAACTTAGAGTATCCTCAATACATTTTTGAATATAAACTTGGCTATTCAACTTCTCTTTAAAACCTCGAACATATGAAGTGAGCATCGAAAACCTATGCTACAGCGGCTAAGAACGTGTTTTCCTAACTATTTTGCATCGGTGAATTCGTATTTATCTATGAGTATCTTGTTTGAATAATTTCGTTTCAGCTTACTTCATATTTTTGTTATCGTCTTGCATTTGCTTATCTAATTCTGTATAACCGTATTTGATAGCTTGTTCGATGTTTCCTTCTTTAAATTCTGGTTGTTGTAAGATGTACTTGTGTAAATGTTTTGAGCAATATCGAGATGCATTTGTACCTCCATGGCCATCATACACAGCAAAATAAGCAGTGGATTCATCGCCAGGTAATGTCAGTAAACAAGTATGTGCATCTTCCATCGAATTGCGCCATCCTTGCATCGACGACGAAGCGACTAAATAATCCGTATTTTCAGTCGTTAAAGTACATTTCTTTGTGACAGGTCTGTTTAAAATTTCACTCATTTTAGACACTTGCCCAGGTGGTCAAAACGATATGGGTTAACGGCAGTTTATTTTGGTAGAGCTTTGATGCATCTGATGATTTTGTAACACGTTCATCTCACAAATTTATTTTCTACACAAACTGCATGAAATAAACACATGTCATAAATAAATAAAAGGGTATAACTGACGTTCTTGCACCGTTGATGGGCTAATCGATGAACCAATCACAAGCTGAACACAATACTTTCAACGCTATGAGTGGTTTGTTTCTTTTTGCCTCTCAAGTTTTGTTTTTGGAGTTAGCTATTACCGTAACTAAAATATGATGTGAAACAAATCGAATATTATTGTTTCACATAAGAGACTGCGCCATCTAAGTAACTGACCACATTTGTAATCAACGCATTTTTCTAATTGACTAGAGGCCTTTAGCCTTGGAACCTGGTGCGGTTTATAGTACAGACAAGTGCGAAATTAATGTCCTTGCGAGAAGAATTTTCAAGAGTCTAGAGTAATGCATCGAGAACCACCAAGAACGGCTGATCGTTACCATCATATGAACCGTATCTCCAGCTGAACTGATTCCAGGGTTTTTATGACGTAACAAAGAATAGAAAACTCTTTTTTAGATTACTCTTGACGTATTCTCGCTTGTGTGTGTTACCACATTTGTTGTTAGATTTTGCCATTCAACATTCTCGGCTACCTGGTTCAGGAATATTAACCGGATTCCCTTTCGATTTAATAGAATACTTGTATATGTGTATGACTGTTCTTGGTTCAGAACCTGCTTTCGCGCGCATCTTAGGACTGACTGATCCATGTCCAAAAGCTGTTCACATGGAACCTTTCTCCACTTCACTCGTCAAAGTTCTCATTTAAATAGTTGCTATTACCACTAACGAGGGAAGGTCCCTAACTGATAAATCGCTTTTGAGTCGAAATCTAGTGGATTATAGGTTATCGACCATGCTGATTCCGAATACGATCATGGGGATTTTCCATAGCCCTCCGAAGGTCCGTTTTTCTGGAAAACCAGTTTTTCAGAATCTCTAAAAAATAACCAAAGCCTTTCTTAATGAGGTATAATTGTAGCCAGCAAATTTCTGATTAAAATGAAATATCTCCCAGCTCTACATGATCTTTCTTTGCGAAGTTATAGAATTTACAAGAAAAGCTCTAAATGTTCATCGTCAGCTTAAAGCTACAAAAATAAGAAGGAAAAATTAATTTAGAGCTTATGTTGCCAATTCCGGATCTTTGAAGGGCTATGGGGAACCCTCATGGTCATATTCAGAATCAGCATGACCGATAACCTTTAATCCACTAGATTTCGACTCAAAAGCGATTTATCAATCAGGGACCTTCCCTCGTAAGATCTGTACAAATGACTGCTCCAGTCACACTCACGTGTTAAGCTTTGATGCAACCATCTCAACCTTCCTACTTGTTATGACATAATTTCCATTTAAAGCACACTTTAACATAACAGTCAACTATAAGAAATTCGCTCGAGCGTCATTCATTTTTAGGACTAGTTGATTCGGCAGGTGACTTATTATACACTCCTTAGCGGATTACGACTTCCATGGCTACCGTCCCGCTGACTATATCAATCAACACCTTTTATGATTTTTTACGAGCGGAATCGTCTGACTCTTTAAGTTGACGTTTTGTGCATCCAACAGCGCCAGTTCTGCTTACCAAACCCACTTGACACTCACATTCAATGTTCATTCTCAACAAAGCAGAAATGAACTTCATACCTATTTAAAGTTTATCAATAGGTTAAGAACATTTTGTTCCTAAAGCCTCTAAACATTCGCTTTACCGGATAAAACTGTGTATTTAAATACGTGTCAGCTACCCTGAGGGAAACTTCGGAAGGAATCAGCTATTTATTGTATTTGCTCAGGGTATTATATCCGCCCTGAATAGCGAGCAGTCATAGAAAGACTGACTGTCGCGAATTGATTAACTAACACAGCCGGATCAAGAGCTCAAAAATAAAAAAACGGAACAGAAGAGAGAACTTGAAGTAAAAAGATGAAGTTGTAGCGGAAAAACACGACGTTATTCATGAAAAGGATGAAGTTCTTGTGAAGAAACATTAAGTTCTTGAGGAAAAAAGATGAATTTCTTATTATATTAATTTTATTTCACAAACGTCAATAAGAGCTGAACTTAGTATTTCGCGGCGTTAACTCTGTTTATTAGCCATTCAAAGAAAATTAACTTATTATTCCTGCTTTTGGCTCACTAGAGATTAGACGTACTCATTAGCTGAATAACTTTATTAGATCATAGAATAATGTATTCAAAGTATTTATGTATAGAAGCACTATAAAGATTCGTCGCATATATTATTAAGTGACGTTAAATAAATTGAAAATAGTCCCGTCGCGATTATTTATATTATACTATCGTTACTTCCCGAACTTCACACACTTTTAATTAATTTCGAATTGAAATCAAAGAATCTTCAAAGGTGGTGGGTGGATGAAGGTGTGCGAAGTTTGGGCATGAACCTATACTATTACTTTACATAAAAAGGACGATAAATATACTCGATGTTTGTTTTGTGACAAACACCTACTAGTTCAACTGACTCTATCTGATATTATTGATATTCATTATTGTATATGAAACTGATTTTTATAAATATTTTGTTCTTTTCCCATATTAGCAAACAAAATTAACTCATTCAATATGACGGACAAGAATAATCATGAGTACATTTCAATGCAAACTAATATAGCTCAAACAGCTGCAGGAAATTCAACACAATTATAACCAAAAACGCGACACAAACATCTTTTTTATATAGAGAGAAAAGAAAATATATATATATATATTTATATAGCACATTAAAACTATATCCACTTTGTCAACGTTAAGAATGATGATAACACTAATTGAAATATCACGCATCTGTTATTGAGTACAATAGAATATAGGTACCAGATTTTAATCTGAATGAAAACGATCAGAAGAATTAATTTATTAGTTAACATTCTGTTTTTCTGTCTCTTTGTTATTATATCTGGTATTCTCTCCATTTATCTCAGTATTTTTTCTTTTAACTGAAAATAAATCTGATATAGAATAATATTGACAAAGTGCATATAATAAATATGGTAAACATACAGAACAATACTTGTCTTCTTGATTTACACATCATCGTCTTCTTTCAAATGAACGAATAAGGTAAATACTGCAGTTCAGCTCAGAGCTGAGTCAGTCAAGTCAACAATGCCTCAAGTCCAAGTCAGACTTGACTTGGCAAACATTCTTAGCGACTCTGACCCATACTTGACTTGGGAAAAGATTTTTCCGGTCTTTTGACTGATTTCTAATTTTTGGCTGTCTCTTAAATCGTTTCAAGAGGGTATACGAATTTTTAATGCAAAGAAATGATATTAAAGATCTAGGTAGGGTTACTTTCTAGGCAGAGCTGGTGACTTGGCAAAAACTTTTAATACCTCCGACTTGACTTGATTGACTTGGAGAATCACACAAGGCTTGACACCAACCTTTCACATACGTGAACAGTATATGATTCAACAACATCGAATACAGATTACTAAATGATCTCGACCTTGTAACAATTCAGTGCTTTTTTATTACGTGTGTTGTATTTTCTATTGTCCAAGAATTGTGTATTTAGTGAGTCTATTGTTTATGAGTATTTGTAAAAGACGCCATCACCCACCAACACCCTCAAACTGCCTGAGCCCATCCCAGATCGATAGAGCACCCCAGTTAACCCTACACCAACATCCACCTGAATCTAAACCTGAGGTACTCTGAACGGAATACTACCACCAACACCTAGATTGAATCCAGGTTTACTATTTCCCTGAAAAATGTGTATATGACACAGTGTAATAGGCAAGGTCGTGCGGTAGATCGAGGCGTAAGCCGGCAGCAGCAGTGTAGGCCGATAGCTCTCGAAAGTAAAATGCACGCTTTTCCTCATCCGAAAAACCTCTAGGAAAAATAAAAGGTTTGTCCTACCGTTGAAGATGGCCTGATCCATGGTAAAACTAAGTGCACATATGCATCTGGATGTGCTTTATCGAATGGCGTCTGAACTAGATCTCTAGCTTGAAATCTTTCGGTTTTGTAGATTTTTTAGGTTTTGATCGAGAGATCGGTAAAGGATTTTGAGAAAATCTCACAATGGAAACTTTTAATTGGAGACTTCGCAAACCTCTGTGCTTGTTTAGTTTTTTTGCACCCTATCAAATGACCTTTGTCACGAAGTTCTACCACAGCTGAGTTATTCGGATTTTAAGAAAAGTTAAAAACTAAAAATTTAATTTAAAGATTCGAATTCTGAGCTGCAAACTTGAGTTTTTTTCGAAATGACGGCCATTCTATCCTGAATTTAGTGGTGTTTTCAGAGTTGTCGTATCTTCATCCGTTTATTTTTAAAACGAATTTTATTGGAAACCTGTAAGTGGAAACCCACGGTTTTCGGGAAATCCTACTTGGGCGGGTTTTGGACAAAAGTGTCGACTAGACAAAAGAAATGGCATGGTCTGAAATGCTCAAGTACCAAGTTTCATTATGATCGGATGATCGACATAAAAGTTAGCCTAGACCAACTTTCTCATGTAACACGCCTATTCTCGATTGATCGAGTCCCTACCAAAAATTATTTTTTTCGCTGAATAAAACCGTTTTCATAATTCACGGATGTGATATACATAATCAGGAGCTTTGAATTTATATGCATAGATGTCTTGTGAGGTGGATATCAAAATAAAAAAATTTTAACTTACCCTTTAAGTGATGCTCCTGGGATAAAGTACGTGATGAAGGGTGAAGGCTCTAAATATGTGATGTACCCACGTTTCTACAGGTAACTCAGCGTCCTAAATACTGTGAAGAGAATCAGTAGGTTCAAATACCCGTCCATCTGGATGTTGGTGGTAGTATTCCGTTCAGGGTACCTCAGGTTTAGGTTCAAGTGGATGTTGGTGGATGTTGGTGTAGGATTAATATTATTTTTGAGCGTTTTAGGGCAAGGATACAAAAAAATTCATAACTTTTAAAGCTAATGCCATGAGCCGAAATTCTTTTAGGGTTTTTACGAGCTCACTATCCTCTATCGATCGGTACATAAACCCTTGAAAATGGAGGGTATCATCTCGCGGTGTTCCGTCGTCAGAAGCAGAACTTAATAGATTCGCACATTTTTCGCTTATATGCCACATCGGGAAAAGCGTCTGCCCAGTAAGATCGCTCATAAAGATTATTCATGGCCATTTTGTCGTAGTAGATTACCTCCACATCGTAAGTTTCAGAGCTGTGCCGCATTCTTTAATCTGTTATAACGCTTCTTCGCTCTTTGCGGACGCCACTGGCACCAGAAAGTATTTTTGTACAACTCTAGACTTTCAGTTAAGAGAATATGTGCATTCCCCATGCCTATAGCCAGTCCATACTCTCTCAGCCTAGATACTTTCTACGTAAACCCACTGCCACTTTGCATGTAACCATAAGGTTGTTGAATATCTCCCATTATTTGAAACAACCGTGTTCCTCTGCTCTTCCTGCGGGAAAAATAGCATGTATCAGTTTGGAATATATTGCTTCGTTGGCGAAAAAATGAATGTTTTGAAAACCAGTGAAAAAAATCAAGGAATGTACTCACATTTTGCAGTGAAAACTGCAAAACACGACCCGAGATTAACAGAGCACCAGGTTTTGAGTGGAGGTTGAGGATCAGCAAAAGCCAGACAGGAGCAGTGAGACGTTGAGAAGACTTACAAACAAAAGACTTGTGACTCTTGGTGAGTTCCATCCTGTGCCTTCCTGGTGCGAGATGAAGACGGTATTTACTGCTCCCAGCGGTCATTCAAGTATATAAAATAACGTTCATTCACTTAGAACAAATATTGTCTTCAATCTGGGGTCTTACAAGGCTTTTTGAAGAAACTTAAACGTTTTCCCATTTTTGATGCATAAAAGTGACGGATTTGCTTTACTTTATGGTTTTTAACTAACGATGAAATCGAAGGGAAACTCAAAATCGCAAAAGATTGTAGCACTGGTTGGTTAACTAACAATTACTCTCGTTGTCCAATATCATCTTGCTCTTTCGCTGCTATCTTTCCTTCGACTAGCGAGTACAAGGATCGTTCGGTTTAATACCATGTACATGTCGGTTTTTTTGTAATCCTTATGAAATCCCTTTTGTTGTTTAGTATGCTCAAGCAAGCTGTCTTCATTGTTTTCCTGATGAGTGTACTTTTCGTTGAACAACTGTCGGCTCCTGTGCGTTCACGTGTCAAGGAGCAGGTTATTCGTCGAAGGAAACGGATGCTTTTCTGGTAGCAAAGTGTGTTGCTGTCATTAATGTTAGCATGTGCTCCTGAGCACCCGAATGGTACTTCCGTGGTGAATGTTCTGTCTCCTTATCGATCACCTATTGTGCTGTTCATTGAATGTATCATTGTATTCTTGTTTGAATAAATGTTGATGGTACCGTTTCTGAAGTGTCACTTTTATTTTCAGTGGTCAACTGATTGTTTTCAGATAGTTCATTTTTATTTTCTCTACTCACTAAATCGTGTTGAACCTTGTTGTTTCGGCCGTCCCGTCAATTGACTTCTGAACTCTTTGATTTCTAATGGAAAAACACAATGCTCGCCACTGTGACCTCGGTAAAAAGAAGCCTTGCAAAAATTCCATATGAATACCGGTCTTACTAGAGAACCGCTCCAAGTTGCAAATCGCTTTTTCGATGAAACTAAGGGTCAACGTCACAGTGTTTTGCAATCACAATCACGTGTATTCCGAAAAGCTATGTTTAGTATAGTGAATTTCCACAATTTTCCACAGTTTCAAATTTGATGGAAGGACAGGGCACAGTGGGCATTTGGAATTATAATTCGTAAATTTCGCATCAAAATGAGATCCCTCCCAGCTCTTCACAACCTTTCTCTGCAAAGTTATAGTGCGTTTCTTGTAAATTCTATAACTTTGCAGAGAAAGGTCGTGAAGAGCTGGGAGGCATCTCATTTTGATGCGAAATTTACGAATTATAATTCCAACATGTTGGGAAAACCTTGCCATAGTTTCATATTCATAATCAGCGCCCTTTATTACATATAAATAGCTAGGTTTGAACAAAATCAGGGTGTGACACTTCGGGAGGTTCCCTCGTTAGAAAAACATGAATGGAAATCTTAGCTATCGGCTAGAGAAAATAGAAGTCTGTGCCACTTTTTATTTCGGAGCTATTCGAAAAACAACCTAGCATACTGTATTTTGTAACAATAGTAGTAACAATATATGTATCATAGTTGTTACATAAATTTTGCCAAGAAAAGAGAAAATCTCTGTTATTATTTATTTCTGCTTCTTCACACACACTGTTCTATTCTTTATTTTCTCACATTTTCATGAAACGTGACTAAAAGTTTGCTCTGCCGTTCTATTTTGCTCTCTATAGGAACATTCTAGAAAAGAGAATCATGTGACATACATCATGTGACAAAAAACAAGTTTTGTGGCACGCAGTGTGGCCACGTCCCTAATTTGACAGACGTATTTTCACGACTGTTCATACGATCTGATCCGGCTGTTCGTTTTATTGTGATGCACGTGCTCAATAAAAGGAGAAACAGTGGAAGTGCAGCAATTTCAACAGGTATTAATGAGGACGACACAATTTTGGATATTCTGTTTGGCAAGACGTAAAGTGGCAGACAAAGATCCTCCGACTTTGATAAGATCTGGCACTTATAACAGTGATCTCATCCTTTGTTTCAGTTGATCCTGTCCTACTCTCTGTTTGTTTTATCTTTCTTCGTTTTTTTGATTAATTCGGTTAGCCCTCTGATTTTCTTGTTTTACCTAATAAATTGATTGTTTTCTGTCGGCTACCGATGATTTTAAGTTTTTGATAGGTAAGCTCAACGCAATCGGAATGCCAGCAACGGCAGTGAATTCAGCTTATTTGACAAGCTAAAGCTCTTTAAACTGTTTTTTGTCTGCTAAAAATTTGAGAAAACTACACTTTTCGGAAAACTTCGGAAAATCCCTATTCGATTGGAACAATCCAGTAACAAGCCAGTTTCGGCATAGTGAAAAACCTATCTTTGTTCAATACTATGTTTTCTGACGCGATAAACAAGAGAAAGTTAGCGTTCTGGGAAAATCTCAGAAACCCAAAACTAGCTAGTCGAATTTTGATTGCACCATTAGATTCAGAATTATCAATTACCTATGAAAAACTGTTTTTAGATTTAAAAAAGCCAATAAAGTGCTAATTTCCGCCTGCCCTGGCAGAAAATGCCCACTGTGCCCTGTCCTTCCATCAAATTTGAAACTGTGGAAAATTGTGGAAATTCACTATACTAAACATAGCTTTTCGGAATACACGTGATTGTGATTGCAAAACACTGTGACGTTGACCCTTAGTTTCATCGAAAAAGCGATTTGCAACTTGGAGCGGTTCTCTAGTAAGACCGGTATTCATATGGAATTTTTGAAAGGCTTCTTTTTACCGAGGTCACAGTGGCGAGCAAAATTAATTTAGTGCGTTTCTTGTAAATTCTAAATTAATTTTTTCCTTTTTTCTTTCTGTGGCTTTGAAACAAGGGGGGAAAAGCGGACTTCAGGACTCCTGTGGACTTCTATCGGGACAACACAAAACACATTGTATATAGCACAATGCCATTGAAAAGTTAACGGCACATGAGTAAGCACATTCTTTTATTCTGTTTTTTCTAATATTACTAGGACAAAACATAAAAGGACCTCGCCGGATAATCTGTCACTTCCCTAACTGTCCACGTTTATCGTATGGTTGGGAAGCCTTGATCTTTGCACACAAAAATCTGTCATTAGATTTCCTCCAAAACGTCTGGGCTCAAGAAAAATCGAGCTTTTTTGATTTAGGTGTTCAAATGGTTAGTAATTCAGTAAAATGATTATTACTCCGGAAATAAAGGATATTTTCACCATCGACTTTCGCCATTAAACCGACTTTCTTTGTACAAGACAACATGAATTACTGACGGTGTGATCACATGAATTTGCAACAGCGAGATCAATTCTGCTATGACCATTGAAATTACCCGTTGTCACAAAGTATGGAAATTTTCCAGTGGTATATTTTATTTGACTTTTTATTGACTGAACCCTTACCAAGCATTATACAAACGGTGTTATCACCGTAATTTGCAA
>CAJNOQ010000888.1:0-39565 GCA_905250885.1 Didymodactylos carnosus
AAAAATAGTCATTTCACTTAGTAAAATCAAGCAAAAAATGAAAGATTATAAATTTTTTTCATATTTTTGTTCGTTTTTATTACCTAGATACATGTGTAATTTTGTTTGTCTTGGTTCCGGTGGTGGTTGTCGTTTTTTCTTTTCTAATGTTGTTAAATTTCTCAATGCATTAAATCGATCTTCTTGTGCCATAAGACTTTTTTCGAATTGTTCATGACGTTTAATTAAATTTTCAACTTGATCTAGTGTATCTCCTAATTCTTCATTTTGTAAATAGGATTCTTGTGTAATTAACCATGTTTCAGCAATAGCTGCATCTCTAGCAAACTGATAAGTTTCTAAAATTAATTGTAAAAATTCCCATCGTTCTGACCATGTATCTTCTAATTTATCTCTTAACATTGATAATTGAACACATTTATCTTTCACTTCTAATGAACGAACATGACGACGATTTATTAAATCTTTACCTAAAATTAGAAAAAGTACATATAAATTATACACATAATTTTTTGAATTATCTTTATTTTTCTAGAAAACAACATTTACCTAAATTGATACAAATTGTAAAATTTTCTTGTCTAGCATCAATTTCTGCTTTTAAACTTTGATGATTATTCATCAGTAGATCAACGCCTGATACATCATGTGGTTTATCACTACTTGTCATTTGTTGAATCATTGTATCCATCCACATATGTAAATCTCGTGACATATTAAAAAATCGATGTAAATCATCATAATCATTTAATAAACGTTTTCGTTGATCAACATATTGTTGAAACGATGTCCATTGTTGTATAACATCATTCTCTTTCTGTTTAATATCAGATTCTTTTTCGCCAGCATAACGACCATATAAACGTTTTGATTCCGTTTGAATACGTTGAATTTCTTGAGCTTAAAAATAATAGAATAGATATTTTAATATAAAAATGTAGTTTTATTTATTATTCTACTTTTATTTTTAAATTTTAATTTTTATCTACCTAATAGTACTAAATCTGTCTCAAATTGTTGATGTTTTCGAATTAATTGTTGTACACTTTGTTGATCACGACCAATTTCATCAGGTATAGAATTTTTTCGTTCTTGCATTACTGTAATAATTTCTTTACAATCATGTAAGAATTTATTTAATTCCCACGATGCTTTCAATGATTGTAATCGTGTTTCAATCATTTCTAATAGATCTTGATATGATTCATTTAATTGATCTTTTAATTCGGCTATTTGAGCTGAATCAACATGACCATTTTCAATAAGAATATCAATCATTTCATTGGCATGAGATAAACGTTCATCACCAATTTGTTGAGTTTCAGTTGAAAATTGAGCAAAACGATCTAAAATAAAATTTACATTAAGAGTATTACAAAAATATATATATATTAATCCATTAAATGTGATTTGTTTACTAATGATAAATAATCATTGAGATAAACAAGTCTCTGATCTGATATGTGCAGTTTTGTAAAATGAGAGAATTTTCTTACCTAAAAGCATATTGACATGTTCAAAATCTTGTCCCAATTCATGTGAGCCGGCAATAAGTTCTCGATCAGATATCCATTGTTCTAAATCTTCTATTTCTCGTTTTAATCTATATAATTTTAATGTTTCATCTAAACGAAGATGTCGTTCTTGTGAGAGATCTTTGAGTGATGCATATAATTTATCCAATTGTGTTTGTCGTTTTTGAATATGATCTGTATGTTCTTGGATTAATTGCAATGTTAATGTTGACGAATCTAAATCTATCAGCAGAGCTTTTGCTCTTTCACCTATTTAAATAAAAATATGCAAAATAATTAAAATCTATATATTAGTCAAAGGTCTAAAAATGCAACAATTATGAATACCTAATTGTCTTAGTATGTCAGTATATTGTTCAATATTTCCTTCCATTTGTTGTTGTTTTCGTATGAATGTTTGAGTAGACGTTTCATCTTTGCCTCGTTCTTCACTGATCATGTATAATTCTTGTTCGCCAAGCCAAGCTTCAGCTTCAGATAAATCATAATAATACTGATAAATTTGTTCTAATAATTCTAAATGTTCACGACGTTGACGAATTGTCTCTCTTAATTGGGTATAATTCAATAATAATTCTTCTAAACGTTGTTGAAATTCATCAGCACGTTGTGGATACATCTGAAAAAGTGACATTTCACTTAGAGAACATGAATAATTTTAAAAACAAAGAAAAGAAAATTCAGACTATGTATTGCTGAAATGATAGTTTCAAGCATTGTAACTAGAGAGCTCTCTATTAGAAGGTAGAAAATCTGTAGCAAAATTTGATTAGAATTTATGTATTATTCGTATGCTTACCGCTGATATTTGATCACATTCAATTTTTAAATTTTCAATTAGTCTTTGTTCATGATTATCAATTTCTTTTAGAAGTGATTCATTTTTTCGTTTTAATAATTGAATATTTTGAAGTGTTTGTTGACGAGTCGAAGTTGTTGTCATAAAATCGGAGTGTGACTGTTGAATAAATTGAAATTTTTCATTTAACCATAATTGTTCATCTTCAATATCGCGTATATACTGATGTAAACGTTTTTGTTGTTCTAGAAAGAAAAAAACTCATACTCTTCTCAAAATTGAAACTTTAAATTAAAAATTATCTCTATTTACCTAATCTTAATTTTTTTTCATTTAATGGTTGTAATAATTTACTAAATTTTTCTTCAACTTGTATTCGCTTTGTATCAATTTCTTGTGATTTATCTGGTTCTAATTGTTTAAGTTTTTCAGCTTGTAATCGAAGTTCATCAACTTGTTGTTGACGTTTGAGTAATTCTTCCTCAATAGTTGTCTGTTTTAATAATAACAGATTAGTCGATGTTAAATTATTTTCTTCTGGAGCCAATTGTGTTTGTGTTGTTGTTTCAAGAGTTGTACCATCGACCATTGTTTCACCTTCACCAGCTTTAATATGTTTTTCAATATCAAACATAAATTCATCCAAATTTGTTATGGATTGTTGAAATAATTTTGAACGATTAGCATCAAATAAACGTTCACCTATATAAAAATTATTTACATGATTAAGTTTTATTATAGATTAAATACAATTTTAATTACCTTTTTCTTTAGTTGTTTCTTCAAGATTTGCCCATGATTCTTCTAATTCTTCAATTCGTTTATCAATTGTGGCATCATATTCATCTCCCGTTTGTCTTTTACTTAAACTCATTCGAGGTTTATCACTCATTGTATCTTCTTCGGTTTGTTCTTCTTTCAGTTGTTGTGCATGTTTTTTCAATGAATTTAATCGTTCTTTATTCGAAATAATTTCAGCTTGAAATGCTTGATGTCTCAAATATTTTGTGTGAATATTTGCCGTATCACGGTACGTATCATCTTGAGCTTGTAAAGATTTCATTTCTAACCATTCTTTTAAATCGTCACAATCTTGTATAAATTGAAAATATTTCAATGCATCATGTAATTTATCAGAAATTTCAATTGTTCGAGAACGATTTGATTCATAACGATCGTTAATTATCGATGCACGTTGAAGAATACGATCACCTTAATAAAAAGAAAACATTTTTTTTAGAAAGACTTTACTTTTGAGTCCAAATACATCACAGTATGCAATAATATCTTTAAAAATTAGAATTATAAATATAAAAGATTCGTTTTCTCACCAAGATAATGATTATCTTGACATAATCTTTGAGCAAATGAGCAAACACCATGTATTTTATCTTCATTAGCTGACATTGTTGTTAGAAAATCATCATGTTTTTTAATCATTAATTCAACATCATCAAATGTTTGAGGTTGTTGTTCTTTTTCACGTTGTAAATAATTTTCTTGATGATTTAATAATATTTCAGCTTGATTTGAATCTCTCATAAACATTTGATATTGCATGGCTTCTGTTAACATATTCTTCTTCTGATGCCACATTTGATCCAGTTCATTCCAACCATCATCTATGATAATACAAAAATAAAATTAAAACATATTTTATATATCATTTTTATTTTTCTCTTACCAAGTGCATTTAATCGTTCTCTTAAAAATATATATTGTGGATCGGATGTATCAGCATCTCGTATTACACGATGTCCATAATCTTTCATTTGAGAATAATCCGGTCCATAACGATCAATTTCTTCTTTAATTGTTTGATGTTGATTTAATAATTGTTCAGCTTCATTCAATGTATTTGGTATATCTTCGCTAGCCACCAATGTTTGAGTACGTGTTAACCATGCTGAAAAATGATCTAAATCTCGTAGAAATTTTTGTAATTCAGCTGCTTCACCCATTGATTCTTCTCGTCGACGTAATATTTCTTTTAATTCATACCAAACACTATTAATTTGATTTACTTTTGTTCGAATATCTTGTGATTCTTCTGGATGATCTTTTTCTAATTTTTGTGCTTCATTTTCAAGTTGATCTAATTTCGATTGTATAGCAGCCATATCACGTTCTAAACCACTTAGTCGACGTTGCATTGTCATTACACCTCCCAAATCACGACCTAAAAAAACGTGTTTTTTTTTGTTTAGAGAATATTTGTTTATTTTTTTTCACTTTGTCAGTTTACCTAAATCTTCTGTCGATTGTACAATTCTAATTTTATCTTGTATCCATGATATTGTTTCATTACATTCAATGTGAAATGTTTGTACACCAAATGTTGAACTTAAATCATCTCGTTTTTTATCCACAAGTTTTCTCAATTGTGCCCAATTTTGATTTAGACGATTCATTCGATCAAGAATTTCTTGTGAATTTGGATGATCAATTTGCATTAATGCACGAGCTTGATGACCAACAACAGCGACTTTTGATGCTGTTGAATTCATATCACGTTCAAAACCATCAAAACGATGTTTAATTACTTCTAATTCTTCAATATCATTGACAATAGTTGGATCCAATGTAGCTAAAAATCGTTCTTTTTCATCAATCCATGCTTCAACATTATCAGCATCATGAAATAATCTAAATATAAAGAAAATAAAAGATGTGAATAAATTTAATATCAAATAAATAAGTGTGAAGAACATTTATTACCTGAATAGTGAAATGGCATCATGTAATTTTTGTTTTCTTAATTTAGATAATTCTAAAAGTTCAGCATAACGTCTGTTAATCGATTGTATTCTCTGTTGAACATCTTGTGATTGTCTATCATCAGCAGTTAGTTGTTGTAAATTAACTTGTTTTAAACCATCAATTGTTTTACGATAATTATCAAGTAAATCTTGAACATCTTTATGTTTTTTCAATAAAGTTTGAGCAGATAATTCATCACGACCAATATCTTCACTTGATACCAATTTTAACATATCTAACATCCACGTATCAATATCATCAGCATCCGAAAAAAATTGATAATAATCATATGATTCTTGTAAATGTTTAGCACGTTCATTCGATTCACGAATTAAATTATCCCATTTTTGTTTTACTAGTTCTAAACGATTCGATATTTTTGGTGTGCCAAAATGTGCCTGACCAATCATTTGTTCTCCTAAATATGAAAAATAGAACGTTAATATTAATCAGATAAGGATAAACTGAGACATATACTTTCATTCTCTGATCGGCATCTTTGAGACAAATTCTCTCAAACAACCTATATCCTATTTTGACAAATTCGAACTGGACAAAAATAGACTGAAGAGGGGAAACACGAGCTTCCAGTCCAATTTATCTGATATCAATAGCATTGACGAGCAACTCTGGATGATGGGGAATCGAGATATAAAACTGCAAGCTCATGTTCTGTTCTAAAATTAAGCGAAAGATACAAGTACAACAAAAATCTAGCACAGAACAGACAAATAGTGGCTCGACATCTGTGATATGAACTCGTCGAAGTCGGACAACTTTTTATAAATCGTTAAATGCTCTCATCTATTGAAGATTTGCGTTTCTGAATACGATGAATAAAATTGAAATGAAACAGTTTTTGCATCGCAAAATAGAAACGGGCATTCAAAAAGGAGGAGAAACTGTTCACAGTCTGAATGCGTCTTGATCCGATCCTATAAAACAAAAATTCCAGTCATTCTAAATATGACTGCTTGAAAATGGGAACACTCTAAAAGGAATGAGCGATGACGGTCTGTGAAAAAGAAAATAGAGAGTGATTTGATGCGTCAGATGAGCTCAATGATGTTCGAGACCTCTTTTCGTCAAGCTTTTAAGACAGATGGAAGACAATGAACTACGTCTACTGCTAAAAATAAACTGGTTTGAGATGAATGTTTATTTGTACCTGTATTTAATAATTGTTCTAGTTGTGTATATCGAATTTGCATATCATATTCTTGTGATTTATGTTTATTTTTTAAACTGAGTACACTATTTACATCGTGTCCATAATCGGGCGATGTCATTTGTTGTTGTTTTTCATCGATCCATATTTCTTCATCATTCATATCCGAATAAAATTTCCACAATAATTTTCCTTGTTCTAATTGTTCACGTTGTTTACGTGCCAAATCAATTAATTCTTCATAGGCTGATTGTAAATTATGTATACGATATTCAATATCTTCTGTTGTACTTGGACGATAACCATCAATATTAACCGATGGATCCAAATATTCATCGACATCTGTTATGGCACGTTTAAGACGTTCATCAATAACAAATATATCAGCTTCAATTAATGATTGACGTTGAAGTAAATCATCAGCAGACATTAAATTTTTTTCAATATCATCTGATTTTAAACGCCATTTTAAATCAGATATCCAATCAAGAATATATTGCATTTCCTAAAAGTAAAAATAGAAATGATTAAACGAGTATTTGTTTAATAAAAGTTTTCTATTTACTTGAAAGACACGTTGTAAATTGTATGCTAATTCTAAACATTGTCGTCGTTTTGTTACTAATGATACAAGATATTCCCAATGCATATCAACATTTTTTTTTCGTGCTTCAATCGTTGAATAATCATGATAATCTTCTAATTTTAATTCATTGGCTATTGCCATTATATTTTGTAAACGTTCTTCAAAAGCAGCTATATCTGTTTGAATTGCTTCTTGTTTTTTAAATGCAGCTTCGACCGATGTTAAATCCGATCCAAATTGATCTGATGCCACTAATTTTTCACTATCTGTTAACCATTTTTCTCTTAGACCCGCTTTACGATTAAATTTTGATGCTAATTGTTCTAATCTTTCTTGACGTAATATTTCTTCTCGTAATGCTAATTCTCGTTCATGTTCAGCACGTTCCAATGATTCCCAAGCGTGATTTATATCTGATATCATTTTACCTTCTCGTGGATAATATGGCACTTGTTGATTAGCCCGTTCTTTTGATTGTAATGAAAATAATAATACTTCCAAATTACCTAGGAAAAATAAATAAATTATAACTTTATAACATATTTTTTTTGAGTCAATTTTTAGCTTACCTTTTTCAGCAAATCTTCCCGGTTTATCAATGATTCTATATCTATTAAATTCAATTAATTTTTCTTGTACTTTTACTAGTGAATTTGGAAATGTTCGATTATTTAATTGTTGAATTGTTAATTCAATCCATTGTAATAAATCGGATGTTAAACGTTCATATTCTAATTGCATTTTTTCTGAATCTAATGCTGAGCCAACTACTTTTGCTAAACGTCGTCCTTGAACACTATCATTTTTCATTTTAGAAAAATAATGATACAATGTTACAATATAAGTAATAATTGATTTTTCATCAACATATTCAACATTTACATCTTCAGGATCTAATAATTTTGTTATACCTAAATAAAAGCAAATATATTTTTTATTATCAATGATTATAATCAAATATTATAGAAAAAAGAATAACAAAAAAAAGAACAAACAGAAGTATTTTTACCTAATTTTTTTTCACATGTATCAAAAGCTAATTTAAGATTATTCATTGGTTGATCTTTTGTAAGTAATTTAAATTGTGGTATGAGATCAGGACGATGTTTATGTATAAGTGCACAAAATGCAAGACCATCTTTCCATGATGTTGTAAAATTTCGAACATTTACATTTGAATAATCCGTTGTTTTCATTTGACACCATAATAATAGAGCATCTTTAGCTGATTTTGTTTCAGATGATTCAATTTCTTCAATAGTAATATCTTGTATTTGAAAACGAAGAATTATTGTCCATATAAGACCTAATATTAAACTTGAATTGCCATCAACGATATCGTGGGCACTAGAAAAATAGTAAAAAAGATAGAATTTTAAATTTAAAAAAGAGAGAGAGAGAGAGAGAAATTTACCCAATATTTTCCAAATGTACGTGTTGTTCTTGTAAAAACATAATGGCTTTATCAACATTTTCTAAACAATGTATTCTCATTTTTCCTCGTGTAGCTTTTGGCAATCTTTCACCCGATAATATTTCTAATAAACGTATTAACATTCGTCCATCAGATAAATCGGTATATAAATCTTGTATTCGACATCCAACTCGAGATAAATGTGAATTGACCCATTTTGTAAATGTTTTCTTTTGTACATGACCACGTTCATCAGCTAATACTTGAATTCGTGTACGTTCAAACATACGTGCTGATGAATTACAATCATCTTGTTGATCGCCAACTTCTAAAGTTATTTGATTTATATCATATGAATGAGAATGATCGCCATTCATAGTTAACGACGTATCCAAACTAAAATTTAAAAAATAAAATAAATAAATGGAATATTTTTAAAAAAAATAGTTTTTATTCAATGTTTATTATTATTAAATACATTCTTGATCATAGTTTTCATTGATAATAACAAGTGTTATACAAAAACGGTTCCTATAATCACATTTTATTCTCGTTAATTAGTCAATTTTTCTTTTTTTTTATGCATTGTTTGGGGGTACTTAACATTTTTTTTGTTTTTCTTCTTTACAAAATAGTCTTTTTGTTAGATTTACCTTCTTTCATAGAATAGCAAGGTGAGATAAATAACAATTTAATAAAAACAATATAATTTCCTCTAAGCAATGTATATATATATATATGTATAATATATGTCTGTTCTAAATCATTTAAATGCAAAAAGAAAAAGTGTTTCTGTTTATTCATATATGGTTACGAAACAAAGAAAAAAAAAGAAAAAGATTGATGGATTTATATCAAAGTGTTTTAGTCTTTTTTTTCTTTTTTAGTAAAATGAACACAATAATTTAGACTATGAGACGGTATAGATGAAATCTATTGAATGTTTTGTCTTTGATTGCTAAATTTTAGTTAGTTAATAAAATCTATCCCCTAAATATTCTAACGTTTAAAAGATGAACTTCTTAAAATATTTTAAATATTTAACATTATCCAAAAGCTAGTGAATCAATTTAATATGATCAAAAATGGGTATGGTAATGATAGACGTATTTTTTATAAGATACCATTGTTATTGACATTCATCACTAGTGTTTTCTCAACCAGATGACAAAAAAGCCACAATCTTATTTCCAATCTATTTGTCTAATTACTTTTTGTTCGAGTAATAATTATATATATCTATATATAAACATCAAGAGACAATATCCCGTTTATCTACAAACAAATCATGTGTATTCGATAGTTTTATAACGCTATTCTTGGACAGGCAATAACTATTTTTTTTTTCTATTTCTTTTCTCTTTTTTTTTTCAAATTCTAATAATGATCAAATCTTCATTAACCTGTCTAAATAGATAAACAATCTTTTGCTATTATATGTGTCTATTTATATATACAATTGATAGATCTAAATTACTAAAACAAGATCTCCGTTATTTATTATTATTTCTTTTTTTTTTGTTAGTTTTTTTTTTTCTTTTTTTTCTTTTTTTTTTACTGTTGCCTCCGTACATATACATTTACAAACGAAGAAAAATAATTCACATGAGAAATGGAAAGAAGTAGTAAAATAAACGTATGATTTTTGATGTTCATATAGGAAAATTCTATGATAAATTTGAGAAATACAAATAATGAAAACATATGAATCAATATTTGCTAGTACTATTTCCATTAAAAATCTACCCATTTATTGAAAATATTTCAATTATCATAGCATCGATTATTATGGGATAAATTGTATTAAATGATCAATTTTAGTTAAAAAGTAAAGAAATGGTTGATTATACATAATATCAACAACAATTAGTTAGTTTAGACGAGTTTAATATCATAATTCTCGTCGGAGAAACTATGTGTCTTATAAAGTTGTAATGTGTTCTCTTTTCTTGACCAAAATATAGTAGACAAAATGGAATATACTATTAATTTTTCTATCAGTAATTCGAATTTTAACACATGACTAATTTGCATAGTAACTATTGTAACGTTCGAAAAATAAAGTTGCGCAGGGAAAAATTTCGGATCATATATTCGATAGTCTATAAAAGTATTATTTTCTCGACACTTATTTACATAGCTGACGAAAAGAAAACATTCAGCAAGGATATTTTAGGATAAATAACCTCAGTTAAAATTTGATTAACAATTATAAAAAGAACAGAAAAAAATTATGATTGATCGAGTTTGACAAGTGAAATCAAATAATATAACTTTTGAATTTTTTTGAATAGTTCTACATGATAAAAATTTCGAAGGACTTCATCCATTAGGCCCGAAAGTAACTGATGTTCTCAAAATAATAAAGTTGGCAGTTCGATGTTCCTTTCAAAAACAAGTTGATTCGTATATAATAAACTGAGATTTGATCAACTTTGATAGAATTACGGTTGTTTTAATGTTTTACGTATTTTCTATATTTTTCTGAATGATATGATTTTAAAATCTGAAGATTTTATCGATGGCTGACCTCAGTGATGTTGAAATAAGGTAAAAATTACAAGTAATCTGGGTACGTACATCCCGAGTTGTGTTAAAAACAAATTTTAAAATATCGATAAACAAAATCTGTTAAAATGCAGAATTTTCGAAAATCAAAGCCTTGCAAATGTCTACCTTCATCACAGCCTGAAGCCTAACGGTCAAAAGCTCACTGATGAAATTTGTTTTTAATGTTGATGGACATACAAATCGAAAAGTCTGTGTCAGCGAAGTGTTGTGAATGTTTTATAAAAAAATGTTTTAGAATATTTTGTTCAAATGAATTTTAGTTACACATTCAAAAAGTCCAAATTGTTGGCTACAAATCTCTATAAACTCGAACACAAATTCATTGGAATATTATTATCCATTTTAAAAAAGAATGTGTGTAGATGTTTTGTAAATATCTCTGGAATGAAACGAGCTAGATCTCCGTAGTTTTCACCGATCGATAGAGAAGACCTGGATAAATAATTTTATGGAAAAATATCTTTCAAAAATCTTCACGAAGACTGGCTTTTGATGAGATCTTTCAAAAATCTGGCTGGTAGCCCGAAAGTTGCCATACAGGATTTTTTGTTTTCTTCAATAGACAGATAGCCGAAAGTGTCCTCTTCAAAATGAAAGCTAAGCAGCCTCTTAATTTTCCATCGTTTAGGCATGGTATCGCATTTCCTGGGAGTCCCAGAATCAATATCTCTTTATGTGTGGTAATCTCGAAAATGAATGAAAATATAGGTAATCGGCCACGCTGAATCTCGTTGCAACATTTGTTTTTCGACAAAGTTCGAAAAACCTAGTGAAAACCTATATTAGATGAAATAACTCATTTTTGTCTATTTTTGAATAAAAATTGGAAAATTCATAACTCGGTCAATATCCATTCAAATGATATCAGAAAATCAAGATACACTCTACTTCATCTGCTCAATATTATTTTTTACTTGACAATAGTAAAAAGTATTCTTTTTCGTCGGAAGATTTCTAGGAAATCTTCTCAAAAACAAAAATATTTTATGTTGATTTTTAAATAAAATTTTTATTGAGCTCCATGATATGACGCAGATAAAGTAAAGCATATCTTGATTTTCTGGTATAATTTGAATGGATAGTGACTGAGTTACGAATTTTCTAATTTTACTCAAAAATAGGCAAAAATGGGTTATTCCATCTAATAGAAGCTTCCACTAGGTTTTTGGAACTTTGTCGAAAAACAAATGTTGCCAAAGATCTCATCAAAAGCCAGTATACGTGAAGATTTTTGAAAGATATTTTTCCATAAAATCATTTGCCCAGGTCTTCTCTATCAACTGGTGAAAACCACAGAGATATAGCTCTTTTTGTTCCAGAGATATTTACAAAACATCTACACACATTCTTTTTTGAGATGGAGAGTAGTTTTAATACAAGAGTTTTTTTAAAATACATGAACCTAAAATCTTCATATTTTCTACTATTTAAGTTATTTTTCTGGAATGACAAGTGAAAATAGCATTTTCATAATTGTATGCCTATCTCAAAACAAATAAAATTAAAAATTAAAAAAACATTATGAAAATTTGAGCGAAACGGATTTATGAGCGAAATATTACGTGGGTCAGCTCCGTACAATGGCTATGCAAATCACTCATATACATGTTTAAACTCTTATCTAATGCAGACTTATCAGAAAAAAAATCCTAATCTCAGATTTGAAGTACAACAATTACAATCAATTTCGTTTCAAAACCAAATATTCCCATGTATTTTTTCTTACTGTTACATAATTTTAATTTCTCTTGCTAACACATACACATTAGAAATATAAATTTTATTCCTCAGAGTTTATAATCTCAACAAGAATAAGAGCAGTAGCTAAGGAATTGAAACAGTTTTTACTTTAAAAAAAAAAGCAGATTAAACTTTTTGCAATTCAATTCATACAAAGTAGAGATTAGATCAAAATCAATAAATAAGAATAAGATTAGATGATGAATAGTGGTTAAAGGTATTCTTTTAGATTATATATTTATGCAATATACACGAATCTTTAAAAGTTGTCATTCATCAATCGATAAAATATCATATCATAACCTTTTATTTTAGATAGTATAAACTATCATTTCCAACAAACAATATTTAATGATTACAAGAATAATAAGAGAAACAATAGAAGAAATAAATAATGCTAGAAGACAGTAGTTATCGGCAAATACATTCATTCTATATACTAGATGAACTGATTAGAAATAAAAGTAGTACGATTTTATTGCGGTTAACATGAAGTAGAAAAATCATTTTATAAGAAAAAGAGGAAAATGTACAAAGTTGAGATAAAAGATAACATGTTCTTTGTGCCAATGAAGACAGTACGTTACAACATCATTCAAGTAAACATCTAAACTTCTACTGTCGATTTTTGATTCATTTTGACAATCTCTAAAAGATTTGTTTACTCTATGCAGCTCGAAACTGATGCTTAAAGAAATTTGTACAACCCGAATTATTTCAGCCTATTTAATGAGGACGAGAGAAGACCCAATGAGCACATTCATATAGAGTAGGTGACAGTTTTAACGTTTTCTTTACAGTTCCTTTGAGCAACATTTGACTATTATGTTTTCGTTACACTTGTTATTCTACAAGGTTTTTAGTTCAATTTTATTCCATAAAAGCAATTGGACTTGAACATGCAAATAAGCTATTAAGATAAGAAACATGTATTTGTTCTGTCCTTCAAAAATATTGAAACGCCTTCACATTCACTTATATAGAGAGTGTATCTCATTACAATAATAAGGAAAAAAACAAACTTGTTACTATACATACTCCCATTAGAATAATTAAAAGACAATGATAGACGGTCAGTCTTATATATAAAAATAATCAAAGTAAAACTTTCTATTGAAATTTGAATGAACTGATCATTAACTTCTAAAATCTGCCATCTTTTAAATTCGATATTGCTTATATACTTTTAATTTCATTTATATGATACTTTTATGTCTATTCAGATTTGTATTTTATCTACCTAAATGGTAAATAATCGTGGGGTAAGCAAACTAAAACCACTACAATTAGACAACGGATGATTTTTACGATTGAAAATAAAAAATTCTACTATTCTTACTATTGCATTTGATTATAATTATTATGATTTGTTGAATTCGGATGTTTAATATCAATCATTTTCAAAGTAACGTCTTTAAGCTTAATAAAGATCTTTCGTTTTTTTCGCTTAACTTTACTGTAAACGGTCAGTGTAAGATGAATGGTATATACGTGATTTCTCTCTTTCTCTTATTATCTTCTTACTTTTCTCTCTTTCTCTCTCTGTGTATTTGTATAGCGGTCAACATTTACCGACCTAATGTGTGTATACTATCTATCTAACTTTTCTTAAAAAATAACCACAAAAAAAAAGGTCTATTGCTCACTATTATTATCTCTAAGATGGATCTATACGTACTATAATGAAGATGACGATATTCACTAATAATAATAAATAATGAGAACAAGAAGAAGGAAATAATTTAGTTCTTCACGAGATGTTCAAAATATGTTTACAGTCTTTTTTTTTCGTTTAGAAAAAAAAAATGGGGTCGAGAGTTCGTACAGAGAGAAAAAAAGAAAAGAAAAAGGTGGCTGAAATTACTAACGCGATTGATCATAGTTTTTTTTTTGTTCTGTTCTATAAAACACATACATCACAGCACTCTAGGCGACTTTAAGTTTTCTTTTGCGCGAGAATGTGCTGTTCCACTTTTGACACACATACACACACATATACACTCCTATAGCTCCTCTTTAACAGGAACGAAACGACGTGGTAAAATAGTAATGAAACATAATGTAGCAGTGGTTTTGTCTTTCTCTCCTTTTTTTTTGTTTTGCAACAGCAACAGTTCTCCCAAAATGCGGTGTTGTTATTTTTAACCATATAAATAAAATAAAAATTTTTAGCGTTCCTGTTATATATATGTGATGAGAAACTCTATATTAGTTTTAACTAGAAAGTGATTCTCAAGTTACAAATAAACGATTATTTTTTTTTGAGAGTGCTAAAATAAACAAAATAAAAACAGAAGGAGAGAAGGTAATAGAGAGAATTATGAATAATCTCATTAAACCTATAAGAATTAAAATCTGAACATGATAATAAACTTATTAAATGCGTGAAAAATTTATTATATTGAATAGATTAAGCTTGTCATTTTGATTTCAAACAATATCACGAAAAACTTGAGTGAGAACAAAACACTCAGTCTTGTTAAATCAATAAATAAACAAACGGGTTCATCATTTATATTCGAATAGACTTACACTTCTATTATTCAAGACTAAATAAACAAATAATATATATTTTCGAAAGTTGCGTTATAAAAAACACAGTCTATTACATAATAAAAGTAAGTAGAATTCTAGGTAGAGTATTTGACTAACATTTTTTCATGACCTGATTAAAAAAAAAGGTATTTTATTCTTCTATTAGATATGTTAAAATTATTTTTGTTGTGTTACACAACCGCCCAAAAATTTTAAAAAAAAAAAATTAAAAAACATCCAAAAAAAAATTCAAAAAAAAAAAAAAAAAAAAAAAAAAAGAAACGTTTTCTCCATACTAATGAAAATAACATTGAATCAAAACTCTAATATCAATTTAAACATATGTTTATTTCTCATCAATTGTTTGTATGCGATCGATACAGCGCATTTTCTTTACTTTTATGAAGGAAAATAGTGTTTGTTTAAATAACGATGATAAATTCAAGATGTTGAAAGAACCAGAGGAAAAAATTAAATCATTTATTTCTTAACAACAATTATTCAACACCCAAGAGTTATTTTATAATGAAATACTGATTGATATATATATATATATATATATATATGTGTGTGTGTGTATGTGTGAATATTCTATAAAATAGGAAGAATTTTTCCCTGTACAAAGCCATATATCCAATAGAAAGATATTTGAAAGTAGTTGATCATAAAATGTTTAACAATAACTTTTTTATAACAGTTTTTCATTCACTATAATCAGTTGAGACGCATGACTGAAATAAAGAAAAATAGAATTTTTGACATTTTACAATCTCATGTTGACATTTATAGATAATTTTAGTACGAGCGCTGAGTCGATCAGAAACTTATTTTCTATTAAAGAATCTTTTCTGTTTTAAAATAATAAATTTTCAGTTTTGGATAAAAAAAATTAAACAAAAGTTAGAAAACAATCTCTGTTATGGGATATACAAGATCGATTTTATACATTATTGTAGTCGAGAGGACGGTATATGTCTTAATTCGAACTAAGAATCTTTTCGATGCATGAACATAAATGTATAAAATGTCTAGTCGACTATATGCCTCAGGATTTTTGTTAAACATGATAATATATCCAGACTAAAATATTAGCTGGCTCAGTCTATAAATAATTTCCTCTAAAATGAATGACAGATTAAAACAGTACTTGTAAACGAATCACTCTAGGATATTGTTCTATCTCATTATTATATCAGTTTTTATAGCAGTGCAACAGAAGTAATAGGCATTGAACAGTCCTATGCTTTTTCTTTAGATGTAAAAAAAAATCAACGATAATTCTATGTGCACTATTATCACATAAAGCTTAATTTTTTAATCTCTTAGGAATCGAATATCATGATGATAAATAACTTTATGTGACTGTATATAAACAGACATACCAAATTCATCTGATCAAGATAGAAAATGGATTGATGATGTATTAATAAGAAGTAGAAGAAAAAAAATCATTTAGGAATAGTTGCTGTTTCAATTTTATATCCGTTATCGTATTTATCTCTTTTTTTATATGTATAAAGATAATAGAATAAAATTTGGTAAAAGTCTTTATTCTTAATCATAAATTCGAGATTACACACGACTTTTTATAACCT
Source organism: Didymodactylos carnosus (assembly GCA_905250885.1). Classification (NCBI taxonomy): domain Eukaryota; kingdom Metazoa; phylum Rotifera; class Eurotatoria; order Philodinida; family Philodinidae; genus Didymodactylos; species Didymodactylos carnosus. Next base: position 16,704 of record CAJNOQ010000888.1, read on the forward strand.
TTCATTCATAATGTTCATTTTAGCAAGTTGGTTTTGTACGTATAACAATCACGTATAAACTAGTGTGTAGTAGCGATCACCTATATTGTGATCTGCAAAAAAAATCGGTAATTATTGATTTCTTACTTAATTGAGCCCAGTTTGAATACTTCGACCATCGCATATTGTCCGAATTAAATGAAATATGATGTAATCTGATCCGATTACATCGAAACCTATTTTCTAGAATTTAACTAGTAGGCCTTGTTGCATCCGACCAGAAAGTAGTAAAAAATACTTTTTCTGCTATAATTAACTGACAAATAGATTTTGTGACAAAAATAAGGTTTAAAAAGATCTTTTACTGAGCAGCTTATTAAAAGGAAGTGATTAAATGCATAATTACTTCATTATCAAATTGATTATATTCTGATTGCTACTCATGAGCGAATAAAAGAATGTTCTATTAATCAACATCTAACAAAGACTGATAGAATTTAGAGAATGATTACAAAAACCTCACTGATTTACCCAATTTTTCATAAACACTAAAATTTTCTTTCATTTTATTATGGAGATATGCATCATAGGAGTAGCGACACCAGAAAAATCCTCTACTAAATATTTTCGAGAAGCCATTACTTACACTCGACTAATTAATAACTGTCTCGGGAAAGATTCATAGCTAATAAATGAGCTATTACAGCTCAAAAGTTCATATTATCCCGCACATTTAAATGATTTTTCATATCACTAGATAAAATATCGCTCAATATTAATTTTTGATGCTGAACTTGTGGAGCTCGCAAAACATCTAATACAGAAATAACTTTTCGTTCAATTATTATCTGTACAAGGAATACTCATAGTTGATCAAATAAATTAAATTTGCTTTACCTTGTCGACATTTGGATAATATTGATCACCACTTATCCACGATTTTGCCAATGAACAATACAATACTAAAGATGTTCAGACAATTTTTCTCTTGAAATAAAAAATACAACGAAAGGTGAGATAAAATTGAATAAAATAAATACAAAATTTCTATGCAATGAAAGCTTCAGAACGTCCGTTCGACAAATGTTTTTAAGAGTGCGGTGAACAAATGAATTTATCATAGTAATTCATCATGAAAACCAGAAATTTTGTTGTTAATCTACATCCAAAATTATCTACGAGTGTTTTTCAAGATCAATAACGATCCTTTAACAGCTATTTACTTAGAAAAAACATTTTTATATATCGAAAAATCCTTTTTCTCATCTGTTGTATACTGGAGGATGAGAGAAAGATATAGAGAAGATGCAAGAAGTCTTCATTCGGTAACCAGCTAACTAAGCTCGCATACAACCCGAAGACAAAGGGACAAAAAAGAAAAAGCTCAATATAATACACAAGCCAGTTAAATTAAGTCTTTTTGTGAATAGCGTTAAGAAATCGAATCTTTTTTCTTATTAGTAAAACTGGGCGAGTAAGAACTTTCTCGTTAGCCGCCATTTCATAGCTCAGGAACATTTTTCTCTAAGCTGCTCTTAAATTACACGTTATGTATGCAGATCTTAATAATATTTCTTCGAAATTTGAAACGAACAACAACAATAAGAGCTTTTCAACGGATACTCTTAGCAAAAATGCTACTGAGAAACAAAGATAGAGTGTGAAATATGCTAAAGAAGTGCTGTCCAAAAAATGGAACGAATAGCTTTAGTGAATATTTTTATGTAGCATTTTTTAAACTAGTTCGCTGAGAAAAGAAGATTTATCTTGAAACCACAGCATGCAGAAAAAATATTTTGTCTTTGTTCACTTTTATTATGGCTTTAGCATTTGCCATATCTTGATTACTTTTGCCTCTTTTCAATTCTCATGTGAATAGTTAAACATGAAACAGCTAACTTCACTGCAATTAGATGTTATTGCGCATATTTTAAAATGGCAGGAAGTAGACCGTTATATTTTGGGTTTACTGCTTTGGAGTCATCTGTTTTCTATCTCACTGGTTATAACTATCACCATTAAACGTAGCGTATAGATGACTAATCATAGACCACAATGAAAAACGTTGTTTCCTTTTAGCTTCACGAAACCAAGATAAATGCGAATTGACTTAGTAGCTAAACTGCAATTTGGAGCTAAAAGGAAATAACGACTGAGAGGCATACTCATATCGTATTAATTGATAAATGGAATTCTCAAAGCATAAGGAGAAAAACACAAAGCAATTAAACGCATATATTAGGTAAAAATGAGGGAACTTTTTTCTAGACGTTCCAATGTAGCGGTTGATGAAAGAGTATATATCTCAAAGAAGTGCCAACCAGAGCTGCCAGATGGTCCGCATTTTGCGGACAAATTCTGCTTTCTGTAGTTTTTTCCGCAAAGTGTCCGTCCGCAATTTGTCCGTTTTTTGAGTAGTTTTTGTCCTTTTTCTTGCAATGAAGATTTTTACATTTTCTCATAAAAAATTTGGCGCCTTCGGCAGCTGAATGTCCTGTCAAAACAATGCTTTGCAACTTTTATAAAAACAGCTGTGCACTGTTTTGAGAACTAAATGCGAAATTTGCCCCGGGAGGGATCGCTAACCGAAAAACTTCAGTTTGTCTCAAGTACTCCCAAAAGGGAGTGTGAAAAATAGTGAAATACTAAAACTTCAAGAAAGCCAACTCGGTCCGAAAATCTTAACCATTAAGTGCTGTCGTTGGCAGGAAAGTTTCGAATTAAATTTTATCCTGAGAACTCTTGAATTAATTCAATTTATTCTGATAACTCTTGAAATTTATGACGGTTGATCAAAAACGCGCATCCACACAAAAGCCAATATCGATTCAAGTCGGGATTTAAATGATGTTTTGTAGTTTTTTGAAACTAAGTCTGTTTAATATAACTGAAAAGCATTTTTTGTAAAATCATTCTATATAAAAAGCGACATCTCGTAGAAGTATACCCAGATCGAACAATCTTACGAAAATCTTATGCATCTTATGAAATCTTGCAATAAGATCATAGAAACTGTCTCATCTTATAAAAATCATACAAGAGTCCTATGAAATCTGATAAGATCTTACATCAAGAATCAGTTTCGATATTTCTTACAGAATCTTACGTAATCGTACAAGAATCGTTAAGATCTTACAGTAAGATTCGTTGACCGTGAAATATCGAAAGCGCGAGTGTTATGCAAAATGATTATAAGAAAATATTTTCAATTATATTAAACTCTATAATATATAGTGTAACTAGTAAGGATAATGAGTCAGTTAATCAATATCTGGCTGAAGCAATACCGCAACTATTTTCAGTGCTCTATATTGGCTGAATACTTCAGAGTTTTATAGATGTTCTAAGTTTCTCTGATAGCCATTTCTCTCGATCGATTTGTCAGTGCTACCTAGTAGCATCATTAGTCTCCGGTTTAGTTCTGTAGTAAACAATATTCTGATCCTTCTTCACATTCAAACTACATGGACTGTAGTTATTTGTATACATTGTAATGAGCAACACTGTTTATAGATAATTTTGTAGTGGCAACGACTTTTGACATTAAAATGGTTTTAAAATGTGAGATTTGCAACGTTACTGTTCCAGATGGTGAGTTACACATTTTTTCCTTTAAGACTGATAACTAATTACTGTTTTTGTTTGTTATAGAGCGTGTGTTGGCTGAGCATGACAAAGGTAAAAAACATCAGGCTATCGTAGCTGCTAGACAACGTTACGAATATTCACAACTGTCAAGTATTTATGTGTCGAGAATTAAACAACACCATAATGATGAGCAATTAAAAAATTATTTTGCTCAGTTTGGAAGTATTAAAGATTGTTTTATGGACAAAGAAAAGGTAAATAAATATTCAATAATATTTTTATAAAGTCGGTTTCTCCAATGTAAAGTTATGCGAATGAAATATTTAAAAATTAGTCAGAATTTCTTTTGAAGAGTCAGAATTGGAGATAAGAGAAACGCTTATTTATTTCATGCAAAATATGACGTTGCTATTGTTATTTGTTTAGCATGTTTATGCCATTATTGAATATGAAAATCCCGAATCAGTTGAACGATGTTTAGCGTCCGGTAATGAACATAAAATTCAAGATGATCGATTAAAAGTAAAAGCACGTGTTCAAAAGCCATTTCAAGCTAAAAAGATGATATTGAGTGAACAAGAATTTTTAAAGCTAAATACAGATAAAGAAATTGAAAAACATACACAAATGGTTCATGCACTCAACAATTGTTCAACGGTAAGTTGAATCTGTTAAATTCTGTCCAAACATTTCCTCCTTGGTGAATTATTTTGGATCAACACCATCAGCGTTTACTAACCATACATAACGCAAAAAATAAGATTCATTAACAAAGCAGTAAACTACTTTCATTCTTGATTCATCATCAAAAAGCAAATTATTTGTTTTTTAGGTTGAAGAACAAGCCAAATTAGTGGTTGAATATGAAAAAATGGCCGATGTTGACCTTCGTCAATGTGAACAATTTTATTTGGAATTACAAAATTTATTTTCAAAACACTTTCACGGTTGTTATTTAACGCTTGTTTTTCTGTTTTTGCTTATTAGACATTTGAAACTCTCTTTTTCTAATTTCAGATTCAAAATTGAATTTAACCGGCTCAATGGCTAATGGTTTAGCAACGGTTTTATCCGATATGGATTTAGTTCTTGTACTTAATGATACGTACATTGAACCACAATCGTATCATCAATCATACAATAGTGATGATAGCATACGTAGTCCCATTAATAGTAATACTAACACTGAAAATTCAAATGAGTCAAAAATGGACGTTGAAAATGGTAACGAAAAGCTGGTATGTTAATCGAAAATCGTAGTACTTCGACTACTGAGGAAGTTCTTGTTTTTCTTTTGTAGGCAATGAGAAATAATTCGTCAAGCAACGAAGCATCATCCTCAACACCATCACCATTGTCCGTCATTCATTCAGCCAATGAACTTCTTCAACAATCTGTTGCTGATCGTCTCGATTATATTGGCCGTTTGCTTCGCAATCATGCACCCAATGTGTGTCACATTCAACGCATATGTCATGCACGTTGTCCACTTGTACGTTTTTGTCATAAACAACAAAAACTATTTTGCGAACTTTCCATTAATAATCAGTAAGTATAAATACAACGTTTCTTATTATTCATATTAACAACGTTTTTGTGATCTCTTGTGTTCTATCCTTAGTCTGGCTGTTTGTAATACGGAATTGATTCAACTTTATCTTGAATTAGAGCCAAATCTTCGTTTATTGTTATATACACTTCGATTATGGGCGAAACAAAAAGATTTATTTGGAAAAGGAACACGTTTTAATACCTACACTCTTTTCTGGATGCTTGTATTCGTTTTACAACAATTGCAGCGTTTACCGAGTGTTTCAATGTTAGTTCAATTATCTGGTAAGAGAAAGTTTTATATTTATATGATACATGGTAGTACCGTACCGTATTTAAAAGAGCAGGCGGACATTAGAAGTTGTTGGTTGTGAACCGGTTTTTTCATAGATAATTTATCATTCTTTAGTGATCTGCGATGCTTTTAAAGAAAAAATAAACGTCTTCAGAAAAAATCATGTTTGTAGGTTCATTCATGAGAAAATTTCGATAGATATTTGTGCGATCCAAAACTTATCGTGTGATACATGGTTCCATCCAGTTTGACGAGCTAATTCCGAATATGCCATTAGTTTTTGCCAGAAACGTCCCTAGGCTACCAAAATTAGATTTTACATGAAAAGTCAAGATTTTTTAGAAAACTTATATCTCGGCACAGGAATAATTGCACATGTTTGTGCATGTAGTATCAATGTAGTGTAGATACAGGAACAATGTGCCAAAATTTGGGAATTTTTGGATAAGGGGAAAACGGGGGAAACATTCTACGAAATATGTCTGTACGGAAACTCTGTGATTTTTTCCTCCAGTCTGCGATCAAAAACTAAAATTCTTTCGCTATTACATATTTCAAGAGACTAGATTCAGAATCAGCGCCATTTTTAATAATATCTCTGTTAGATGTAGGCTTTTCTAGCCTCATGACCCAAATTTTGAGGCTAACTTTCTGCTACATGTTTTCCAATAATGCTTAGTAGTTGAAACCAAACTTTTTATGACAATGGATAGCCCACATATCAAAGTATATTTCTATGTATTTGAATCTATCACTTTTCAACTTTTGTTTAATGTGAAGTTGACTTTCGAAACATGTTCAGTAAGAGTCTGCAGGAATAGGAAACACAATTTGTTGAATTGAGTCGATTCTGTTTAACGGTGAGTTTGAAATGGTAAAGAACTTTTTGTCACTTTGATTATAGTATGAGAAGTTGTTTCACCCATTACGATTTTGAAAGTCTTGGAATGAATGATGACATCAGTTACTAAATTGAAAAAATCTAGTCTTTTCCTAACCTGACAGTACGGATCTACCTACTCTTTCTATAAACTGATCATAGTTTTCAATTTTTAGCCAATCAGCGTATACATGGTCCGTGGAATTGTTCGGTACCAGACGTTAATCAAGTGAAAAGTGTTTTTCAATCAGTTTCGGGTTGTACGTTAGGTGCGTTCTGTCTATCTGTTTAATCTTTTCTTTAGTTATTAGGATTTCTTTGTCTGTGTTTCAGAGCAAATGTTACAATCGTTTTTCTCATATTATTCGTCAATGGATCCAGTAAAATATTCTGTGTCCGTATGGTCTGGTATGAACAGTGAGGTACAACAACAACCCTCATCTGGTTGTGCTCTATTAGTTCAAGATCCGTTTGAACATTCGCATAATCTGTCGTCTCATGTTTCTGCTTCAAATTGGTTAAAATTTCAACAAGAATGTCGATCAGCCGTTCAGATATTAACTGATTACAATAAAAAACGTTTGAATAAAGCCTGGGGTTGGTGTCTATTATTTACGCGTAAAACATTACCAAAATCAAACTTTAAAAAGAAGAAAAATCAAACACCAACGGCTCAGACGCAAATGAATTTTAATCTGAACCAATTAAACATTACTCAAACAAAAATGAATGAACACTTGTTCCATTCGTACTTGGAAAATATTATTTTAAAAATATTATTATTCGAAACAGTTAATCTAAACGAAATAAACAAACAACGTTATGATCATGAGAAATCTAAAAATAAACGATCAGTTGATAAACTAGCAGAAATAGAAATAACTCCAAATGGTTTGGCTGATCAATTCAACCAGACGCTCGGTGACTCTCTGGGTCCACCAGCAAAACGACCAAAATCCAATGCAAATAAAGACCAGGCATCCGACGAAGAGGATATTGACGATGACGATGATATTCAAATGGCTTATTCAAAAGTGGCAACAACTTTTAAAGTAAGAATAATTTTCGGTGTATCTCTTTATAGAATAGTAAACATAAGAGATATTATTAAATTCAGTATATACATTTTTTGCTGTTGGTTTTAGGTTACTCATGAAACATGGAAAAATCGTCGTCGTTTGAAAAAAAATGTAACTGAAAACGAACTCGATGTATCCACGTTTCTTCATGAACAAATGATTAGTGAAAAATTAAAACAAGATCAAACTAGCCAAATTGCAGAGCCACTTTATTTTACAATGGAAACAACACCCACTGTAACAACTGGCGCATACGACGTACGATTCAGTCTTGTCTCGGATGAACATCAAAATCAACAACATTTTAGTGAATTAGCACATTTTCTTGAACAATTTCTACCAAAAATACTAAAAGATCCTTCAATAATGGCCAGTATAGTACGATAATTATCAGCAGAAATGTAATAATCCAATGACAGCATAATGTTGATACATCTTTTTGTTTTATTCTAGTCGGTTTTTACTTTGTGATACTGTTCTCTGCTTTTTTTTCCTTATTATTGTTTACTTGATTTTCTTTAGTTGTTCTAAAGTGTCTTAACCGGTTTTATAAAAACTTTTTACTGACTTGTCAAATAAGAATATGCGTTTTACTATTCAACATTTTGTCAGTCAAGATGTTCAGCAATGAGGATTTAGCGCTACCGGTGGGACCCAGAAAGACAGACACTACTGCACTTCGATTAACATGCCAACTTCAAGCACAGTCTTACAGAGTATTGCGTTCATTTCCGGTTGGAATATTCCCGTGATGTCCGACAATATGTTTCTTTGATTTCTTCAAACATCTGATATTGCACAGATTGTCGAACTTTTGTTTCGTATGCTATAGCTGATATTATGAAAAGTGATTGTGGTTGGACTATGATCAGTGTCGCTTTTCGACCTACTCCCATCGATTGGTAATCTTGTGTATGACGCATCATCGTCGTCAAAATTCGTAACTGTAATAGGGCTTATCATTGACGCTTTAGCATTTTACATTGTTCGATCAACATGAGGTCGACTATAAGTCAAGAAACAGAATCACAATCATATTTTAACTTACATATCTCTCCATTTTACAAATACAATACGCCCAAAATAGGTTCTTATTTAAGTACTGCATTTATCAACAATGTGGACGGGATAATGCGTGGCTACTATATACTGGCGTGAGTGATACAGTAATGCAAAATGTCGTTACAAACTAAGAGTGACTATCGTTTTTTTGCTTCTACAAATTTAAGTTTTCGTAGATTTGAAACGTGTCAAACTGATTTCTAGAACATTTTACACCGCGTAGTATCTTGAAATTTCGATATTAGATTTTTACTAGTGGTTGTTTTTATTAATGTAAGGTGCCGGAAATGCAAAAAACAATTTTTTGTGTTTTTTTATATTTTTATATATTTTGCGTTTTGCGTATATAATGACTGAACGATTAGTCTGTTAACAGGAAACAAATCGCATGTTTATGAATATTTAGCACAGATGTTTTGTTTTCTTCGTCTTAGTTCTAGTCACATTTGTATTTTTTTCTATCAAAAATGATTTTTGTGAAATATACTGTGCTTTTCTGGTATGATTGTCAGCGTTCTTAAATGAAGGTGATCCATCACTACAGTCAAAAAATATTTCTTTAACTGTAACTTCTTATCGATCATGCATTCACTGCGATACATACGCAAATATCTTTGCTTTAGAAACAAAGCGAAGAAAACATGTGAGTGTCATTGCAACTAGCCACTGCAACGTTAGTTGTATAATCATATTGAGTAAATTCGAACGAAACTTAAAATATGGCAAATTCGATAACATGTGTGAATTAATACGATAAACTCGAGTTACAATGACACTCCCTGTGTCTTCTATTTGACCCTCATACGAATTCATAGGCTAAATAAATACATTATTTGTTATTAAAAATATATACAAGATAAATGATAGAAATTGTATAAGCTTAGTATGTATTATGTTCACAAGACATTATCAGTTTTGACTGGAGTTGTCTTAACAGCTGTGCCACATTTAATATGCATTATTAAATAGACATTATTTTGTTGTTCCGCTTGTATGTTCGTCAATTAATTCTTTCAATTTACTGTTAATACACAAGTCTTTAAGACTAACGAGCACGTTTTCCCAGAGTCAGAAGTTTTTTACTTCAAAAAATCTTCTGTAATAAAAATTTCACAATCCTGTGAAAACGTGCTCATTAGTCTTAAAGACTTGTGGACATAGATAATTCAATGTGCTCTATAAGCTGGAAGAATCAGAGTATCTTAATTCAAACTTTCATATTAGGCTTCTGGAGACCTAGTTTCCTGAGATTGGGTCTGGAAAAGTCTAATTGTTAAAACAGATGCTAGATTCGGCCTCAGCGTCACAAACTACTTATGACAAATGGATTTTTACTAAAAAGAAATCGATTTGACATCTAAAAACGTTCCCGCGTAGGTCATAGATAACTATTTTTTGTTTTAGAGATAGATTAATACACTGGATTGTCTTTTAAATATTTCTTTCGAAATGAGATCATAATTCTTTGTTTAATTTACAGGATGCATAAGAATAAATCTTGCAGTTGATATTCGTTATGCACGCTGAGTATTTTCTTCTTTCATATCTTTTTATTTTAGCAAATGAAACTACTGTCAATTTAGCTTGTTTTAAATTGATATAAACTTTCATTATTAAAGACAAGAAAATAGAAAAATAAACAGATGTTCATTTCTGACAAAAGATATCTTAGATGTTTGATAAAGTGAATATGATGTATTTTTGAAGGAAAAACGGAATACTAAATACTATTTTTAACGAAAACGAGCTCAAAATCATTATCTTATTCCACTAAGTCATTATTTCAACGTATGAAAGGCGTTGCTTAAAGAGACTTAAGGAAACTTAAATTTTATGCAATACAACCATATTTTTCATTCATTTAAAACGCTGCGCATTATATAAAAATACAAACGGAATACTAACAAATGTATAAAAATGAATTATTTGCTTTTTAATGTGCGTAATGTCATTCCATTTCTTCATATATATCAAGTTTGGAAAAAGAAACATTTAAAGATAGCTGACACAGATTTTTTTTAAATTAATAAATGCAAAACTACTGCCATAGTAGTCGTGAGAAAAGAATATAAATATTAACAAAAAATAAATAAATAATAATAAGTAACTGACAATCATAAAATTACAAAAGAAACAGTACGACATCGCTTGACCAATGTTAAATGACTAATAATTATTGGTTAAACGATGAACGAAAAACTCGCCTACACAATTCAGATCAAATTAACAACGGTTCTGTTTTATGTACAAAATACTGACTGGGTTAATAAAGCAAAATAAGAAAATAAAATTTCTAATACAATAGCAGTAGATTGCTAATCATAACAAAAAGATGAGTAAGATGCACGGAAAACAGAGTTCGAACGGAATTTAGATTCCGCTCGTTTATACATCATTCAATAGAGAATTGCATGAGGATCACGAATATCACGTCCCCATCTTCCAAAACCGTTTCCTCGCCGAGATATCTTCAAAATACTTGGAGCATGTCAAAGACCTTAAAAATCTACATTTTCAAAAAAGTGACCCTAGGTTTTCCGGATTTCGAGTTTTGAGGTTAAATGTTTCAGATTCAGCACTGAAAACTGAATCTGCAAAATCAACTTTCAGACCTCTAGGACCGAAAATGGATTTTTCTCGGTGTCTAAAACCGATACGTGTTGAAAGTGTGCATCAAACTTTGCGACCCTAATTCAAGCTTTCCCAAAAGAGCTAGTACCAAAACTTTTACACGATTGGATTCGCCAGAGGCCAGGCCTCAAACTAATAAAGAGGTTTTTACGAAATTCTTTTTCTTCACTGAGAAAATCGACTTTTACTGAGCACGTCTCCACGACGGCCAAGTCCTTTTGCATTATTTTCGCGAGTTTTGCTTCAAAGTCACTTCTGATAACGCAGAATGGATTAGAAATGATGGAGAATCTGATGATGATACTGTAGAGATCTTCACAGGATTTTCAGAGGATGTCTGGTGGTTTTTGAAGGGAGTTAGAACGAAACTCCCTGCAAAAACCACCAGACACCCTCTGGATTTCCTGTACTTGGTATTCACCAATTGAAGTTCAGCCTCACTTGATTTTAGACTGAATACTCTGTCAAAATTTGTAGTCATTTTCTATTCTATTACTTTCTTTCCACGATCTATAGGAAACCAATGATGTGTTAACCCTTCTGGAAATATTATTATAGGCACCGAATGCGTTGTACAGTTCAAGGTAGGTTCAAGCAATTCGATAACTAAACTTTCTTTCATTAATAAGTAATACGAATTACTATACTATCAGTGCAGATGACGTCGAAATTCAGCCAATCTATTGTATGATATTTATCCTTCTCGTGTTGTCCTAGTGAGGATTTAAGGATCACATCAGTGACGTTTTCATGCATAGTCAGGAAAAACGTCACTGGTGTTGGGATGCGGTAAGTGTTCAGGAAACGTATAATGGTAAAAAATAAGGTTATGATTTTAAAGTGAGTAGTTTTGAGTTGAGAGAGCCCGACCTTCATCTTCAAATAATCAAAAAATATGAATTGACAGCGTTCATCTTCGCGTTCACGAAAACTTGTAGTCACACAACTTGTTTGCTAAGTCGATGGCATATCCCTAGTACAACTTGTTGATCGAAAAAATCAAGAAATTAGGATATTTCTTTAGACAAAAAAACGGGGTAAGAATTTTTTTGTGTCAGACTTTCTCATTTATTCGTGCCCGATGCTACTGATTAATGCCCGGTCTGGGTATAAATAAATGTTTTCATGCTTTTGTGCCCGGAAAAAGAAATGTGTCTGATTGATATACGCTTTATTCTGTCAGAATACAAGCGGAAAAATATTCCATTATAGTATTCTAAACTAAAACTATCGAAAAACACAAAATCACTTTTGTACGAATACAGATTAGAACACATGAATTTAGCTTTGCAGAAACTGCAAAGCTGTGTCGGATTGTTTCAGATGTGCCCGGTTTCTTTACGACTGTCTTATGAAAATGATAACAATGTCTATGGGTAGATTCAGTCGTACAAATGTCCATGTTGTATAAGAAACTTTTGTTTACAATTTGATTGAAGTAAAATTCAGTAATAAATTACTGTACTGCACACAGTGAGTTATATTATACGTCATAATGCTCTGCTCAAAACTGGAAAACAACATAAACATCTATACTACGGCGAAGCGGCAGTGGATCTTTGCTGACAGATTCCATCATCATATTGTAAACAATATACATCTAGTACTTGGCTAAATGCTTATAACACAATGCCTTGGAAACAATTTGATGAGTTTTTATCATGGTTGTATGCTGGAAGATTGGTCATCATACCTATGATGTGTTCATGCAAAACCAACTTGAAAGTTTATATTTGCAAACATGCAGTTGGAATTATGATGCATTTTGATTTTTATGTAGTATCGGATCCAGGAAAACTAGATGATTCAGGTAAACGACGCGGACGTCCAAAAAAAGGCAACACCAGCTTTATGGCGCTAACTTTATCATGTTGTACATATGTAATTGTTTTTTTTTGGTAGTATCCATTAAACCGGGCACAAAACTCTTGTTTCTTGAAAAATCAATCAAAAATCGTAAACCGGGCACTAATCAATGCAATTGTGTCTTAGATGGGCACATTTATCTTTTCCGGGCACAAAAATGTGAAAACATTTATTTGTGTCTGAATCGGACACAAATAAATGAAAAAGCCGGGCACAAAATATAATTTTTCGAAAAAACGTTACCTGCTTTCTTGGCGTGAGATCTTGTGCCAAAAAACTCAAGGAAATACATCTTATATTTCTTGCTCGAATATCTTGCGTCATGAAAGCAAGAAGATCTTTTTTATTTTTGTTGAATGAAATAATATTACTTTTACACAAGAAATATCTTCTTGCAAGGCAAAAGAAATACTTTTGGCTGTTGTTTTTCCGACACGGTATATATAGACACCTAAGCATGTATGCATGTATACAGAGATATATAACGCACATCGGTACTTGGGCTGAGATGAAAAAATGTGTTCGTTATTTTGTGCACTTTTTCGTTTTTGAGCAACTCAAATTCCTTAGATGAAATTTTCAGTTTAAACCAAAAATGAGATTTCACTTCCTGTTGTCCGGACAAGCTACGATTACCGAGATATTCACTATTCTATAAGACCAAAAGCTTCAGTAGGGTATATACCTGCCTGAGCTCTTTAAGCAGAGAAAACTAAGAGTCTAAATATTTCTTGCCTTATTTCTTTGATCAGGATATCGGATTTTATATTTTTCAGATCAAAAACTAAATTTCTTTGGTTGCTTGAGTCAAGGTCTTGTCCCCAAAAAATGCAAGAAAACAAAGGGACGCTTTCTTGCTAAAAAACGCAAGATATTGGATCGTAAGCTGTTAAACGCAACCATTATGCAGTAAATTCTGAAATAATGGCCAAATAAAATGTATAGCTTTACATAGGTTAAAAGAATTTTACTGAGAAGTAATCGATCAATGACACATACAAAACAATGGTACAACACAAAAAAGTAACGACATAATTATTTTCGAAGCAATAGTGAGTGTCTAATGGATATCGCTAAAATCGTCTGGATCGAAGAAGAAATGGAAAAAATATATCCAGTTTGAAAAAAAATCATAATGCGACTAAACATCGAACAGTAACGTATCTAACACCTTCACTTTTGCTCTCTGGAAATGCAATAACATTATGAGTCGATTTAGTCTGTGCTTGTCGTTGTTAATGAAGAGGATGATTTACATATTTGCCTGATTTGAAATTAATGAATATTCTTTATCTAGAAATGGGAGTGTATGACATCGATGTATAGGTATTTGAATATTTTTGATTAATTTTTTAAGTTAAAAATAAATAACGGTGACTATGCTGGCTATTATTATCACTTGTATCCATAATTATGATCGAATTTGTAGACTTACGTCTTATTGACAATGCATAAGAATCATCCTCTAACTCACAATTATTCCTATTTTGTGTAATTTTTGTTGTTAATGATTGATTTTGTTCAACAATTATCTTTGGTGGGAAACAATGTATGTAACATGTCCAAAAGTTTCTAGTGAGAAACGATCGAGAAAATGGGCAAAATAGTATTAAACATAATATCGATTTACAACCGGCACCACTTAGTAGAATTTGAGCAAATAAACGACCTGAAAATATTTCAGAGCTTACAGAATACGACAGACTATAATCAACAATTATCTCGTACACGCGAAACATGAAAAATGGTAATGATGTGATAGTAGAAAGAGAAAATATGTACAAAACATATAAACATATTTGACGTTCAGGTGGTGCTGTTGTGGAGGAAGGTGAATGTAGAGGACTGTGACAGGATACACGACATTGTAACCAGATTTCCAAAACTAATCCTAAAAAATAGAAGACAAATATAGACTTTTTTCATTCAAATTTTCACTGTCTTTACTTATTATTAAATAAACCTAATTTACTGTCATGAAAATTTAAATTGTAAACATCATATTATAAAATGTGTGGCAAAATTGAATTTTTTTATAAACATGCTAAGAAATGTTTGCTTACCTAGTAGATGTAATAAAACTAATAAAAGAAAATCAGCATGAATCAAATGTACTAATCGAGCGGTAAATGTTAAATTAAAGTTTGTTTGTAAATAACACACGGTTCGAGCATCTAAATTTTCAGTTTCATTACTATGACTAGTAATATTATTAAGAGCCAAATTGAAATCTTTCACATTTGTAACACCCCATATCCATAAACCATCTACAGACCTACGGTAGATAAAAAATATTAATAACAAATCGAATCAATTGAAGATTACAAATAATAATAAAGCGTTCAAAGTGGGAGTTCATCCAACGGAGTAAAGATAAAGGCTCTAATAGTACATCAAATGGACATGAAATCAATGCAATCTAATTATTCACTAGTTATTCGAAATACCAGCTCATGACTAATACACTGTCCATGCAAGACGGGCAATGTATCAGTCACAACGAACTAGTTATAAAAATACTCTCCATTCCAGTTCTAACTAGTCGGAGTGCCAAAAAGTGACTCTGGTTACTGACTGTTGGTGTTTTTTGACTATTCTTGTGCTAGTTAAGAGTCGGTCAGTGTCCGAACAAAAATTGACTAATCAACAATAAACTAGCCAGCAACTAGATCCTTTTTTCTCGAACTAGTCAGAGATGACACTCGGAACTTTTGGTACTAGTCACCGATGGCGTCATCGAAAAATTTTTGTCTGCCTGGGATAGAAACAACTTTTCTCTTTGCACAGCAACGTGATTGAATATAAAAGGCAGGAAGATTGTTAAAAAAGTTTTCTGCTAGTGGAAAAATGTTTGTTTTCCTCTGTTTGGAATTCTGGATAACATATCAAAATACTTTTCAAAAGTAAGGAGATTGTAATAATTCCTAGTATTTGCACTTCCGTCTTTGTACTATATAATAGAGGAGTAACGGTTTTTATATGACGAAGTTTTTTGTTATTTTTCTCTTCTGACGTACTTTTCAATTTTAATTAAAGAAGTCAACTTATTCCTATATCATCTTTTCTTCGGATTACACTGTAATTACACTTGTCTTACATTATACTCTCTGCCTTTGTATTAGAATGAAATAGAGACTGTATAATTTTTACGCAGATCTATTTTAAATTAACATGTTTTGTTTAACTCAGTTATGGCGTAATACCTATACTGGAAAACATAGGCGAGTCTTATAATCGTTATGCTCTAGAGGTATGTTAGAAAAGAGAATGTTCTATATAATGTCTGCCAGAATGTTAATTATACTTTTTTGAGCATATAAAAATGAGCAATAGTAGCCAAAAGGCACAAAATTTACAACCGTATATAGAGTTACTATTTCGATATTATTTCCGTTTTGTAATTTATGATCAATTAAAAGCTAAAGCTTTGAAATATCTCAAAATACAAATATTTTTGTGTTGTTGCACCTTGATAAACGTAGAAGTGCAATAAATTAAAAGAAACATCTTGCGTCTTACACGAGTCTCCCAAATTGAGACTACTTTTTTGATAAATTGTGGCCTCAATTTGAAAGTCTTAATTAACATCGAACAAACATCAGAGGGCTAGATGTCAAGTGAGAGTGAGTCAAAAAAATAGTGGTCTCAATTAAGAAGTAGCCGTCTTGTAGAATTCTTTGGAAAGGGCAATCAGATTCTTTCCGCATTTTGAATCACGGAGTAATGTAAAACAGCTAAAACAGACTATATTCTGAAATTTTAACTGTTTTGAATCGATTCTGAGTGATAGTTGAGAATTGTTCAATTTTGTATCAAATAGCTTAAAATGGATAAATTCATCTGAAGCAATTTTTCACTCGAGTTTTTAAACTTTTCATGAAAACAAACATTGCAATGATACTGACTACCGGCCATAGCGAAAATCTATTTTTTCATATGGTTTTGACTGATCTGATGTTCAAAAGACATCAGATATCGGTCTTAGATTGCTGTCCTGTTGTTCAGGATATCTACCATTACCTCTGAAATATAAAAGATGAAGATCTTATCTGACTCCCGTTTTGAAAGGATCTCTGCGCTATCGAAGCATGAATAAGACACAAATATATGTATTTGAAATATTTGAGTAATGAGCGATATTTTCGAAAATTTATCAACAGATGGCTCTTGATTGGCGAAAATCGCAGTCATTTAACTATCTTCAATTAGAAAAAATGACGAAACCCATTCGTTTCCTCTCCTTAATACTGTAAGTTAAAGTAATAAGTATACTACACTTCCAGGCTTATAATAATAGAGAGTTGAGTTTAATTTTTCATCATAATCGCCAATTAAAGGCCTTAAGTATCGCTTGATTTTGCAAAAGAACTACATGAGTATATGTCGACACTTTTCTCTATCATTATTATAGACTCTTCAATGCTTTGTATTCGGTATAGATAAAAAATGTTTTAATTTTTAGTACTCGAGTCTGACCTGGCAAACATTTTTCAAACGCATACCCAATGAACATTTATCGAACTTGATTTTTACTCGAACGCAACTCAAGAGTTTGAAAAATAATGTTAAGGATTCAAGTTTACTGATAATTATCATGTTTCATTC
This sequence comes from Didymodactylos carnosus, assembly GCA_905250885.1. Classification (NCBI taxonomy): domain Eukaryota; kingdom Metazoa; phylum Rotifera; class Eurotatoria; order Philodinida; family Philodinidae; genus Didymodactylos; species Didymodactylos carnosus. Next base: position 34,240 of record CAJNOQ010000888.1, read on the forward strand.
AGTCCTTCATGTAATATCATTAGAAGAGCTCGCTTGCAACTGTTGAATTTTCATTTATGGTTAAATAATCTTTATAAATGCAACAAAACATTAAATTCTATCTCTTCTTCATCTTCCTCTTCTTCTTCTTACCATGCAAAACTTAAAATTATTGATAATAATATTGATAAATTTGAGCACAATAATTGATTTAATGTTCTAGAATAATGTTTACAAGATTTAATTAAGTAATGATAACGACATAATATTGAAATTGTCAATAGTGGAGTAAAATGGAGTGTAAATTTCCATAGAAATGCATGTGATGAACATAAATGATATTTAGATAAAAATGAATAATATTTTTCATCAAGACAGCTAGAAACGGCTGATAAACAGAGAAGAAATTCATTTAATGTTAGTGGAATGAAAAAATAATATTGACTATCAGAAAATAATAATTTATTCGATTTTCTATTACTATTAGTGTAGTCAATTAAATAGATCAATCTAATAAAACATAATAAATTACACAATGAACCAATCAAACTTAGAACAAATGTTAAATTTGAATGAAATAATGGACTATGAACAAATGTATTTTTTGTATCATTCGATGATATAACGTAAGTATCATGCAGTAACATTTTACATGAATCTAGAATAAAAATAATAAAATGAGGATCATTCCGACTGAGATGTAGAAAAAAAAAAAGAATAATAAAAAAAAAACATTTTTTTGGAGAGTAATTTGATAATAAATCAGAATGACAGGGTGTTCATTTATATTTGATAGATAATATAGCCTCGAGAAAAAACAAATAGAATTTGCAGGAACAAAAGATAGAAACTGTGTGAACATATTTGTTCATCTTTAAACTTTTTGAGATTATGAAAAAAATAACGCAATGTCTTTCATATTTTGCCGGTTGATTCAAATGAGAGAAAAATTATGCAGACAGTTAAACAGAAAATAATTAATTGAATATAAGTGAATATTAACATATGAAAATGTCATATGTTAATTAAGGTCCACTTAATTTTACTAGAACGGTATCCTCTCGTTTCGTCCCCTCGCATTTCGTTCCTTTATGTCTTTCTAATACTAAATAGATAGTTATAAAATAAATAGAATGATAAAAAATATAAAGGACAAAATGGCAATGGGACGAAATGAGAGGGGACAAAACGAGAGTAATTCACTAGAACTTCTATGAAAAAAATTCGTCATTTTTGTACAAATAAAGAAAAGCAGAATGAAGAAAAAAAAGACATGAAATGATTGATGAATATTATAACTTAAATTGAAATTCAAGAACAAATTTGGAGCTAATTAGCTATCAAAATAATTGAATAATAATATATTTAAAATTATTATTGTTATTAGTAAATTCTTATTCTTTTCTTTTCTGTTGGTGAGACTCAAAATATTATTATACTAGGAGTGTGTTAGAGATTGAAGACAGACTTATAATACCCATAAAGTCTTGAGAAAAATGGTACGCATCAGTTACTTTCTTCGTTAACTCTCTGAACTTCTCAATTTGCTCATTTATGACATAAATTTCTCGAATCATTCTTTTAAGTGTTACACACATCTTCTGTTTGTGACTAAAAGAAGCTTATGGCTTATATAACCTACTTCTTCCATTCTGAAAAGTGATAAGAATAATCGAAATGGGAAAATGTCGGTTTGACAATCACGTCGAGTGCACGATTTACTTCCACTAATATACTTTTCATTAATTAGATTCTCTTTTAATTAGTTTTTCTTCTACAGAAAAATATTTTTTTTGCCATAAGGGATTTACTTTCCATAAATTCCATACTAAAAATCTATTACCTTTATATTTCACTCCTATGCATCTATATAAATAATATTAAAAATATAGTTCAATTTCACGTTGTCCTTTTCTTCCAGACTTTGCTCGTACTTCAGAAAGCGTTTAACAATTATTGAGTCACTGAGTATTGCTCGTTCCGACTGAGAAAATTAGTTAATTTTGTCATTATTGATAAATGTCTATTCCGTTTGAAAAATTTATTTATTAGCTAAAATGAATATGCTTGTGCTAATTTCTTTTCGTCACAACGGACATTATGTTTTTATTATTTACACAGCGAATAAAAAATACCTTTGTAGGTTTAATAATGATTAAAATATCTATCTAAGTACTAAAATAGTTAATATAGTTATTCGATATGCAATTTCAATTATATTTTTATGCTAGATGACTGTTAGACATCTGTATGTCTTGAAAATCCATCTTTTAGTTGTTGCATGTTTTGGTTGCTATAACTCTATTAGACACTGTCAACATAGCAGTTAGTTGCGAGGCGCTAACCACTGTTCAGATGTATAGTCACTTCTAACTCATTAGTCAGACGTGTAATTATATTTAAGTCATCAAAAGTACACTGACGTACTAGACAGACAGTTAGATATCCTAGTGTGCCACTAAAACACCTGTTAGGACATAGAAAAAGTAACATGTGTGCATTATTGCATTTCAATAATAATCCGGTTTTTTATCTATTTTACGAAGAAACATATTTGAGTTACTCCCCCTAGAAAAGAGACGAGACCTAGCCTATCTTGTAGAGAATTTTATGCTGATCACGAATATGTATATCTTAGCTGCTCGCGTTGAGATCTCAATACGAGCGAGAACATGATTTAATTTGCCTAGTTTGTACTGACAGACGTGTCACGTGATAGCATTAACAAACGAAGTTCAATTATTTTAAAGAATACCATAATTTGTACTGATTTATTCAACTCCAATTTTTGTTCAAAGCAACAATCTGGCATTGAATGAACCGGTACCACCAGATAACAATGACAAATTGGACATTGATTCACCATCAGACGATGAAAAAGAAATGCAGAATGAAGTAGTGGTTCAAGGTATGAAGAGAATTGCAAGTGAAGAATATCTATTACAAGCTTTTGATCTATCAAAAATTGATTTTTCGTCAACATCTGAAGATAATAATAATCATGAATATCGAGTACAACAAAGACAACGAAAAAAGTTCAATGCCACAACAACGATTTCTAATGAGAAAATGAACAAAGTGCAGCCATTATCCACGATGGCTTCGTACTTTCATAATTGTAACTCCTTATAAAATCCACAAAATTTGTATAAATCGTTCTATCTCGCACAATCAACATTCAGCAGATAAATCATTTACATACAAACCGTCAGTAAATCATAGTCAACAAAATAAAATAAAAAATGCTACGAGTTTCAGGTTTCCACCATTCAAAATACGATTCGACAATGAGCAAAAACCGAGCGAAATAAAAGTGCTGAATGAACCTGTAAAGTTTAATTCGAAATTAAATTTATCATTTGCACGTTACTCAAGTTTTACGCAAACATCGAATGTTCTATTAATATTCGCTAATGACACATACATTCGAAGAACTACATAGAAATGAAAAATGACCGAAAATGTTATGTGAAAAGAACTTCGAAGTTGAAGTGCCAAAACGGATACCAACATGTTATTCGATCATAATTCATAATGTAGCCAAACAATGGAATATTGATGAAAGTTATCAAGCCCTAGCTAGTGAACAGAAAGCAATAGCAAAAATAAACAAAATATTAGAACATTTTCCATTTTGTTGCCTGTTTCTGTTGTTGATTTTAGATTAATAGTAGTAGAAGTTTGTTCCACTGTCTCTCCTTCATAATCTCTTCTTGTAGTAAAAAAATACATTTTAATGTATCACAATCTTTCTTCTATTCTCCTATTTGCTCTCCTCTTATATTATTCAGAAGTACAAGACGGAGTTCTTGAAATAACGAATCAGTATTTTTAACAAAATCTGATCTGTCTTTAGAAGGAGAATAGGTTTAGTCAGATACCACAGTTTTGTATAGTGTATTTTACACTTCTGTAAAATAAAACAAACTATCCATTTTCTTGTTTATTTATATGAGAGACTTATTGTAAATAAACAGGGCACTATGGTTTCTATTGTTATAACAATATAGGGTATATGTAAAAACCGCACAAGCGTGAACTTGAACTTATTTCATTATCAAAGAAAAAAAGCAGTAACAAAGAAAGGCAACAAGTGCATTCTATAAGCGGTACACATTAAGAAATCAGTGAAATGCCACACATACTACTAACTAAAGAGTTTTAGATAACTACAAAGTAGAGATAGATGGGATCACACAACAGGACTTCTTCTACAACGAAAAATTTATATTCTTTGCTTTTTGTTTCTGAAAATAATTTTGAATATTACATTAAACGAACCTTGCTGCAACAGCAGAAGAGGAACTTCTTTCATTCTTTTGCCCTACGCACAAGAAGTGAAGCGGCGAATGAAGCTTTTCTTGCAAAGATCATTTTGAACTGACGAGCCTGAGTATTCTGTTGTGAATCTCGGTTAATTGAAAACGTTATGAAATTAAATCGGGAGAGAGCTGAATGGTTGTTTAAGGTTTCTCAATGACATTGGAGACTCGCTACTTTCGTCTATGAGCCAGAGATTCTAAGCCAAGATTATGTTCTATAACAGCAGAATTGAAACGGTAGTTTTTAGAAATGATTCCGGCTGTCAGACAACGGATAGAATTGAGAGGGTTCTAGGTGTGTCTTGAACGTACTGTCAAAAATGGCTGCTCCATACTCCATTACAGGTCTTACGCACGTCAAGTAAAGGTGTTGTCTCAGTTTATGCGACGCTTCCCGAAACGTTCTACTTATCGTGCCTAGCTTCTGACGATACTTACCAGTTATCTCCTCTATATATTTTGTCCATTTTAAATCATGACTAAGGACTACACCTAACAACTTAACCTCAGTAACACGCTGCAGAACACACTCTTCTAATGACAGAGTAGATGAAGAAAGACACAATGAAGACTTATCAAAACCTAACAACTAGATTTTTCAAGAAGAAGTTATGTCTGTTTAACTGCTCAGCTAAGTTATTGTCATGATTTTTCCAAGTATTTTACTAACATTCAAAATTAGACTAACTGAGCGACAGTTTTCAACTGCTGAACTATCACCTTTTTTAAATATGGGTCTTACCAAAGCTTTTTCCAAAAATCTCGAAAATTTCTCTGCTATCAAAGAACACTTGAAAAGATGCTGAAGTTGCGGAGCTATACTATCAGCTGAGCCTTTCAAAAATTTAACCGAAACTTCATTATATCCTTAGCGTTTGTATTAAATATGCTTTCATTCTCTACAAGAACTGAATGGTTTTTTAAGCTCATACGAAGTAAACTGTCGACTGAGTGACACTCCTCTTTTTTGTACTCACTTTGTACTTGCAGTATGAAGTTTATAAAGCATTACAGTTTTACGGTTG